>JAODAL010003341.1:0-175840 GCA_025379985.1 Phyllomedusa bahiana
CCTCTGTGCCCCCATCCCCAGCTACGCGATTTTATATAACTTAGGAGCTGCTGCGTGGTCTGGTTGGGGGGCCCAGTGCACATCTCTGCCCAGGGGCTCATAATGCTGTTAAGACGGCCCTGGGTTCACAGCCAAAGGTGTTGGATACTTGACCAGCATCAATGGTGACCTCAATGCTGAGCTCTATGTGAGTGTCCTACAAGAGGAGTTAATTCATACACTCGAGTCTATAAAATGATGGGAGCCTCATGTACAAAGCTATAGTGGAAGGTAAGATATGGTAAGGTAAGATATGGAGCCTAAAAGTCAAAAGTTCAAAACATTGTTACCCTTTTGCTTGTCAGTGTCTGTTCAAACCTAAAAACTTGATTTATTGAAATAATAAGGTGATAAACAGCCTGATGTTACCATTTTACTACAGTAAAGTTATTACTTAAACATGCGCCGTGTAGGAGGGAGTCGGAGTTGGATAAATTGAGGAGTTCGTTGCTTTTACTTACTGACTCCACAGCCCTGATTACAACACTTAGAGGACTCTATGCCATAAAAAAAATCGCTGCGGTTTTAAGGGGGAAAGGAGTTCCAGCTACTAGATGGGGGTCTCTAATGAAGGGGCCATTCACTGTAAAAATATGGATCACGTGACATTTGACCTTTTCAAACTTTCCTCATTAAGCTGTTTTTCCCCCAATTGTTGTTTTATATGAGTTGGAGAAGTGTAGATGAGAGGCTACACTTGTCTCCAGTAGACAGGATAACAGAGCTGGTTGTGCAGTGTTCATGGCAGGAAGAGGGCTTCTTGTCTGTGCGTCATTACTGTAAATCGTACTTAAGTGCTGTGGAGAGAGCAGCAGAAGCATTAAACAGTCATTGTTTCATTGAGATGCAAATATAAAGGTCTGCTAATGAGACTGAATGGAGACAGGAGAAGTGAGCAGGCGAGAAAGTACAAGATACATATCTATCAGTAAAACACTTACCCAGAGCAGGAGGGAGTGACAGCTGAAACAGAGGAGCAGGGAAACAATGTCCCACAGGAAGAGAAAATGATGTCTGCTGAGCTGCTGTATCTAAGCCTACTGTGATACCGTCTGCTGAACTGCTGTATCTAAGCCTACTGTGATACAGTCTGCTGAGCTGCTGTATCTAAGCCTACTGTGATACCGTCTGCTGAGCTGCTGTATCTAAGCCTATGTGATACTCTCTGCTGAGCTGCTGTATCTAAGCCTACTGTGTATGATACTGTCTGCTAAGCTGCTGTATCTAAGCCTACTATGTATGATCTGCTGAGCTGCTGTATCTAAGCCTACTATGTATGATACTGTCTGCTAAGCTGCTGTATCTAAGCCTACTATGTATAATCTGCTGAGCTGCTGTATCTAAGCCTACTGTGATACCGTCTGCTGAACTGCTGTATCTAAGCCTACTGTGATACCGTCTGCTGAGCTGCTGTATCTAAGCCTACTGTGTATGATCTGCTGAGCTGCTGTATCTAAGCCTACAATGTATGATACTGTCTGCTAAGCTGCTGTATCTAAGCCTACTATGTATGATCTGCTGAGCTGCTGTATCTAAGCCTACTATGTATGATACTGTCTGCTAAGCTGCTGTATCTAAGCCTACTATGTATAATCTGCTGAGCTGCTGTATCTAAGCCTACTGTGTATGATACCGTCTGCTAAGCTGCTGTATCTAAGCCTACTATGTATAATCTGCTGAGCTGCTGTATCTAAGCCTACTGTGTATGATACTGCTGTATCTAAGCCTACTATGTATGATACCGTCTGCTGAGCTGTTGTATCTAAGCCTACTATGTATGATACCCTCTGCTGAGCTGTTGTATCTAAGCCTACTATGTATGATACCATCTGCTTAGCTGTTGTTTCTAAGCCTACTATGTATGATACCATCTGCTGAGCTGTTGTATCTAAGCCTACTATGTATGATACTGTCTGCTATGCTGTTATTTCTAAGCCTACTATGTATGTTCTGCTGAGCTGTTGTATCTAAGCCTACTGTGTATGATACCATCTGCTAAGCTGTTGTTTCTAAGCCTACTATGTATGATACCGTCTGCTGAGCTGTTGTATCTAAGCCATCGGTGTATGATACCATCTGCTAAGCTGTTGTTTCTAAGCCTACTATGTATATACCGATTGCTGAGCTGTTGTATCTAAGCCTACTGTGTATGATACCATCTGCTAAGCTGTTGTTTCTAAGCCTACTATGTATGATACCGTCTGCTGAGCTGTTGTATCTAAGCCTACTATGTAAGGTACAGTCTCCCAACCTGTTGTATCTAAGCCTACTATGTATGATACTCTGCTAAGCTGCTGTATCTAAGCCTACTATGTATGATCTGCTGAGCTGTTGTATCTAAGTCTACTATGTATGATACTGTCTGCTAAGCTGCTGTATCTAAGCCTACTATGTATGATACTGTCTGCTAAGCTGCTGTATCTAAGAATACTATGGATGAAACTGTCTGCCAACCTGCTGTATATAAGCCTATTATGTATGATACTTTGCTAAGCTGCTGTATCTAAGCCTACTATGTATGATCTGCTGAGCTGTTGTATCTAAGCCTACTATGTATGATACTTTCTGCTAAGCTGCTGTATCTAAGAATACTATGTATGATACAATATGCTGATCTGCAGTATTTAAAGAGGTTTTGCCAAGAAGTGAGTTCCTCACCTAACAGGCTGATACTCCCCTCTTAAGGCTTGAAAAAAGGGGCGTTGTGTTTCTGAGTTAAAAAAAACAAGTACCTCTGTGATGTCATCGCTCCCCCTCCCATGCACTTTCCTGATACTCAGTCTCTGTAGTTGAGCAAATATTGTTTTGTTAATCCACAGAGGAGAACTGTATTGTGCACAAGCTATATGCGTTTTATTTCTCCCTCTTATTTGCTCAGGAGAGAAGATAAGCTCAGAAGACAGCCTTCTTTCATTCCTTCAGGAACATGGCTGCAGGGAGAGAGGAAGGGGGGCTGAGCAGAGATCTAGGGAGCATCTGCATGTTTACTCAGATAATTACATTACAACCAGTGGATTCTCTATACAAAAGATACCAGATCTTTCTCCCCCGTACCTTCAAAGCTCGTTCATGTTCCCTTCCATCAGATAAGAAGTGCAAACAATGCAAGCACAGCCAGATCAGTTCCTGGTCATGTCTAATGTAAACTGTCAGGAAACCAAGGGCATGTAAGGAAGGCTGTAGCTCTCAGAGGCTTCAGTTTTTTTGATGACATATATTTAGAAAAGTGATTAAATACCCATTTTGGAGAATCCCACGTCAACATTGGATCGTGGCAAAACCCCTTTAAGCCCATCCTGTATGATACCGTCTGCTGTATCTAAGCTTATCATGAATTATATAATATACAGTATGATAAGCTTAGATAAAGCAGCTTAGCAGACAATACGATCTGCTGTATCTAAGACTATCATTTATTATACAGTTTGCTGAGCTACTGTATCTAAGCCTACTATTTACGATATTGTCTGCTAAGCTACTGTATCTAAGTCTATCATGTATGATATCGTCTGCTGTATCTAAACCTATCATGTATGATATTGTCCACTAAACTGATGTATCTAAGTATATAATATATGATACCATCTGTTGTATCTAAAACATCATTTTTTATACTAACTACTGAACCACTGTATCCAATCCTAGCATGTGTGTCACTGTCTGCTGAGCCGCTGTATCTAATCCCATTATATGTGATACTATCTAAGGGTTAAAGTATCTAACACTATGATGTATGATTCTGGGTAACTGTTTCAAACCCTATTATGTGTGATACTGTTTCCTGAGCTGCTGTACTTAATATTATTATGTGTGACACTGTCCTCAGTGTCAATGTATCTAAGCCTAGCATTTCATACTATCTGAGGAGCTTCTGTATAAAACCTGATCACGTTACATTGTCTGAAAAGCCTATTATGTTTGCTACTGTTTTCAGTGCAGTGTATCTAAACCTATAATGTGTGATGCTGTCTTTATTGCTGCTGTGTTTAAGCCCATCAAGTACTGTCTGATGAGCACTGTATCTATAGGGTATGGTTTCAGTACCACTGTGTCTAAGGCTATGACATGTGATATTGTCTTCATTGCTGCTGATCTAAGCCTACAGTGTGATACTATCTGATGAGCTGCTGTATCGAAGCTTATGACACATAATACTATTTGCTGAGCTGCCGCTATCTGCCTTTCATACTCCAGTCACACTCAGAGCTGCATTAAAAATTCTGCTTCTTCTTTTTCTTTTCCTAGACCCCCATGCTGGTTTTCTGATATACAAAAGTCACAATTTCTTCTTATTCTAGACTGACAAAAGCTGCGCGAAATGTGTAAAGACCAGGCATTTTGGGTGCTAGGCAAATAGGCCAAATGGAGCCTCTTCATCCAGAAAATATAAAGGTCTGGGTCTGACCTGATGCAGGGTGCCTGCCATTGTGCCCTCCTCGGATAGGTGGAATGGAAAAAAAACAATTGTGCCATCCATTTTTGAAGGTGTAGAATATATCACGTTATCGTTATTCTGCAGGTTCGTGCTGATCAAAACTTTTTTCTAATTTGCAACGTCATTTTCTGAGAACAATAAGCTTTTTATTATTTTGTCCATGGACCGCTGTGAGGGCTTGCTTTTGCAGACTTAAAGGGGTTGTCTCATCTCAAAGTTTCATAGGATGCATGAATGAAATAATGCTGCTTTGCTCTGTCAACTTCCTGGTTCATGCTGTATGTAATTGCATATGAGCTCCTGCATTTCAGACTTCTCTGTCTTAGTCTAGATTAAATAAATTACCTTCTCTGAGGTCTGGAGAAGAAGCTTTGAGCTATGTAAACAGTTAGAGTAATTACTGTCTTTTGTCTGAAAGATCTGATAACACACAAGCTTGCACACTGCTGTGACCTGTGTGATGACCTCACTCCCTATGCTATCAGATAGAAACAAACAGATGGGGATAGGAGTACAAGGTCGGTCAACTTGGGGAATCCTGAGAGCACATCAAGAGGTGATAAAAATCACTTGTACCTCCCAATAAAAAAGATGAACAACGGCAATATATGGAAAACGTCTTCTTTTTGTGATTCCATACATTTTGAAACTATTTCTTTGTAGTGAGACAACCCCTTTAAGTGTGAATTTCATTGGTATCATTTTCAGATACCTTCAAATTTTTGATTACTTTTTATTCCAATCTTTGTACAGGCAAATCGATAAAAAAAATAAAATAACGGAATGTTAATAGTGTTTACCATGTGCGATAAGTAAGGTTACATATTAATGAATCAGATTTTTATGGATGTGGTGATGGCAATTAGGTTTACTTTTTCATTGTTTTTCTTTTTAGGGTATGTTCACACGGCGTCTTGCGGCACATACTTGTGCATGCCGCAAGACACCAGGGGCAACATGTCCCAGTAAGAATGCGCCATAGTTTTGGTGTATTTCGCAGACAAAAAATTTTGGACGCCCTATTTTCAATATAAATGGCCTGTAATATATCAAAACTAGGTGTATTATACGATGGGCATGACACATTGTAATGCGCCTAAAAAGGCCAATTAAATATAGTACTAATGATACGCTATGCGCCTCCATAACACAATGCGCATATTGAGGCGCATTACATACACTAGTAATGATAAGTTATGCGCCTCCGTAATGCAATGCACCTCTAAAGATGTATTACATACTCTAGTAATGATATATGTGCCTCCGTTACGCAATACGTCTCGATAGGCGCATTCCATATACTAGCAATGATACGCTATGCACCTCGATTGCACAATGCACCTTTTTAATTTAATATGCAAGATATACCAGACGCCAGATTTCTGAAAGGATCGTACTTTCAGGCGCACTTTACACTGATTAAATGCGCCGAAAAGCTGCAGCGGCGACGCTAATTTTCAGACAAGTCGCCCCAGGTGTTTTAGAAGTATGCGCTGGCCGGCGCATACTTCTAAAATGCTGCGGGGTGGCCCCATTCACTTCCATTATCCCACCCCCGTCACTTCTTTCACCCGCCACGCAATAATCTTATGGTCGTTAGGAAACAGAGGTTAATCACAGCTCTCCATAAGAGTTATGATCACCATAGTTACAGTCCGTATTTCGGGGCATATTGCAACACAATTACGCCCTAAAATACATCCTAAAAGACACCGTGTGAACACCCCCTTAAAATGAATAGTGTTTTGAACTTTTTTATATTTTTCAAATACTTAAAAATATTTTTGACTTCTAATTATAGTCCTCCTAGGATATTTGACCACTAAGGCTATGTTCACACGGCTTAATTGCGGGACGTAATTACGCCCCGCAATTACGCCAGTTGTGGACGGAGAGCGGGGGGAGCGAAAGTGAGCGGTCGGGGCCGGCACTTCGCCGGCCCATTGACTTGAATTGCAGCGGCGTGATACGAACGCTAGTATTCACATATTAATATCTCCCCGCCCGGAGGGGATTGCCGTTCGGGGAGAGGAGTCGTTAATCCATAGTTCTCTTTGGAGAATGTGAATTACCGTAAATTGAATGGGGCCGTTTTCGGCCCGTAAATTGGCGCACTTCGGCACGTTAATTACTGGACCGAAATAGTGCCATTTTTAGGCCGTGGTGGTGAAATGGCCTAAGGGGCACAGTCACTTGCACCCTATTGTGCAATACTTTCGTATTACAGAATAGTTTACAATTACAGCTCCTATTACACGTTCCCCTGGCATGTTGTAATAGGGTCATTTGTTAGGCTGGCTTGGGGGTCTTCCTTAGGTGATTGTGTTGCAGGGGAACAGGTGGCGAGATGGAGGGGCCTCCCTTACTGCGTAACTGCCAAGATGCCGTTGGAACATTTACCACAGAATCTAAGTAGTTAAACGGGGATGGCTCCAACAAACAGCCGGAACCCACCATGTATGGAGCAAGCATTTATACATCCTTGTGCCCCCTTCTGAGGTAGTACCCAAGCATTCGCCTACCACTGCCTACCTGTTGTCCCGGGCCTGACATGAAGTGCTTCCAACCCCCCTTTTCTTAAGCGACAGCATTGGCCATTTGTGTATTTAGGAGGAGGATTTTGCTATTTTTCATAGTAACTCTGCCTGCAAAAAAAAAGTGTAAAAAAAAATCAGCAACACACAAATATAATTTGACAACATGCCCAAGCGGGAGGTTGGCGGCACTCATCAGCCCAGGCTTATATTTAGCTGTAAATACTGGAAATTGTTTTGTTTCTGATGAACTTCCAGCAGAGGTGACAGCTGCATCATGGGAACTAATCCAGTCCTCTGGGACCCAAGAATCAGGATAAGGCTGTGAAATTCTAGAGAGCGGGCGGTGCATGGATTTGGCTATACTCATATTTATTTGCTTCTGTTCTCTATCGCAATGCTGTTTCTGAAAAGTGACTATACTTCAATATTTCTGCAAAACATTGTGCCCATTGCTGAAAATATCTTAGGATTTTATAGAAAAACTCAGAATGAACCCATCCACAAAAGAGGGAGCTGAGGCTTGTTTTCTGCCACAGAGTAAAATGGTAAAATTGTGATTGCCTGCAGTCACCACAAGTGGGAGCTCACCGCATACAGATTTAGACAGCTATTATTAATGGGTTGAATGTTTGTTTTTTATTTTTTTTAAACACTTTACTGGGTCAGGGATGGGTTGAAATGGGAAAAATAAGACTTAAGTTATTAACCGTCCCTGTTCCAGCGCTGAGTTCTGATCCTGTGGCTCCCAGTCGATGACATGTGCAACGTTCACATGATCCTGCAGAACTTCACAGGTCTCGGCTGTCTCTTCCTATTTGAACATGACTAGTGTTGATCAAACTGTTCTAGAATTTAAGTTTCTAGTAGAAAGTCCGAATTTTTAGACTCGAACGAACATTTTACTGTTTTAGTCTAGTTCCAACACGCCCATTTTCAGTTTCATTTTCAGCGGCTTTCTGCACTTTTGGCGCCATCCAATCACCTTTCTGCACTTTTGGCGACCATCCAGTCAGTGCAGAGCACAGAGAAGTGTCAAAAACTTCATCACTTTAGATGTAGAGCTGTCATTGGCTGCTAAAATCACATGACCATGTTATATATATTTCACTGTATAGCCTTGTGAATGCCATACATTTTCAGCTCAATCTCTGTACTGTACAATGCTCTTAGTTAGTTAGATAGCATTTTCCGCTCCCATAGACAACAATAGTTTAGGAGTTTGGTATTGCTGGGCTGCATCTTTCCCACACCCAGAAGCTGTTATTTGGTGAATTTGCAGGACTACATAATGCCTAACTTCATATACATGGATATATATTATACAGAGTGCTTGGATTTGCGAAATCATACTCTGTGCCCAAAAGTTCAGTTTTTGCAGTTTTGGAGGTTCAGCAATTGTATAACACACCGTCTCCAAATCTCCTGTGTGTCAATGGCGCTTTTGGGCCCCCTCAGGATGCAGGGCCCCAGTGTCGGACTGGGGGGTCTGGGGCCCACAGGGGAATTGATCTTGGGGGGGCCCACACTACTGTACTGAATATATACGGCCCTCTGGACATAAATCGTCCATTTTACCACACAATACAGATGTGAAAAACGAACTGTATTGTGTTGTACAATAGCAGTGAGTGCATATCTGTCTGTCTGCATATCATAGACACAGGGATAAGTAGCTCCATCATATCCCCCTCCCCACATACAATATCCCCCCCCCCCCACATACAATATCACCCTCCACCCGCATTACAATATCCCACTCCACCCACATTCAATATCCCCCTCCACCCACATACATTATCACACTCCAACCCTCATACAATATCCTCCTCCACCACATACAATTATCCCCTCACCCGCATACAATATCATCCTCCACCCCGCATCAATATCCCCTCCACCCGCATACAATATCACCTCCACACCGCATACACTATCACCCCTCCAACCGCCATACAATATCCCTACACAGCATACATATCCCCTCCACCGCATACAATATCCCGCTCCACCCACATACAACTATCCCGCTCCTCCCACATACAATTTCCTGCTCCACCCAAATACAATATCCCGCTCCAACCCACATACAATATCCCCCTCCACCCACATTAAAATATCTCCTCCACCCACATACACTTATCCCCCTTCCACCCACAATACCACTTCCCCTCCACCACATACAATATTCCCCTCCACCCACTACAATATCCCCTCCACCCACATACACTATTCCCCCTCACCACATTACACTATACCCTCCACCCACATACAATATACCCCTCCACTCACATACAATATCCCTCCACCCACATACAATATCCCCCTCCAATAGCCCACATACATATATCACCTCCACCCACATACAATTATCCCGCTCCACCCAATACAATATCCCGCTCACCCACATACAATATCCGCTCCACCCACAATACAATATCCCGCTCCACCCAATCACATTATACCCTCCACCCAACATACATTCATCCTCCTCCATCCACATACAATATCTCCCTCCACCCCACATACACTATCACCTTCCACCCACATTACAATTATCCCCCTCCACCCACATACAATATCCCATCACTCACATTACAATATCCCCCTCACCACATACTATTTCCCCTCACCCACATACATATCCACCCTACTCCCACCTACAATACCCCCTCACTCAATACAAAATCCCCCTCCACCCACATACAAATATCCCGCTCCACCCTTATACAATATCCCCGCGCTCCTCCCACATACAATATCCCCGCTCCACCACATAAAATATCCACCTCCACCCACATACAATATACCCTCCACCCACATACAATATCCCCTCCACCCACATACAATATCCCCTCCACCTCACATAACAACTATCCCCTCCACTCACCATCCATACAATATCCCCCTTCCACCCACTTAACAATATCCCCCTCCACCCACTCTACAATATCCCTCCACTCACATACAAATTTCTCCCCCCTCACCCACATTCAATATTCCCGCTCCACCACACTACATATCCCGCTCCACCCCACATTCAATATCCCGCTCCACCCACATACAATATCCCCCTCACCCACATAAAATAGCCCTCCACCCACATACAATATCCCCTCCACCAACATACACTATCCCCCCTCCACAACTACAATATCCCCCTCACCCACATAAATATCCCCTCCCCACATACAATTCCCCCTCCACCCAATACAATATCCCCCCTCGCCCACATACAATATCCCCCTCTGCCCACATACAATATCCCCCTACCCCCACATACAAGATCCCCCTCCCACCCCACATACAATATCCCCCTTCCACCCACATACAATATACCCCCTCCACGTTTCCCTTGGTCACACAACTATCCAATTTAGAAGGTAAAATAAAAACCCTCAAATTAGGACTCCCACCGGAGATGTCATATCTGTTGGTCGTTCTTTTTCCCTGCTCTTTCTGCTTCCGTTCAACAACACCATGAGGACTTGTCCCAGGGCCACAGCTCATCCCTGCTAGTTAATTAAACAAATATCTTAGAATCTCAATTTTCCAGCATTCTCTTTACAATTTCCACCTCTCTACCTCAAACTTCCCAGGGGTGGTGTGAGAAGGGGTACAAGCCATAATTAGAAGGCCCTAGTATTCCTAAGGGGTTGGAGGGTGGTGGAGAGGACTAACCCCCGGAGATAATGCTACAACCTATGGGCTGCTGCCCTCTCAATTATTTACCAGGTAGGTAGACTAAGATCCTAGGTAGTAGGCAATAGGCAACGGCCAGTCTGAGGTAGGTGGTTTTCTCCCAGTAGGTAAGCTGTAGGTAGTTAGAGGTCCGTTATATAGCTGCATGCAGTTAGGGCCCTTTTAGGTAGGTATACAGGCAGTTAGGGCGCCCTGAAGTAGTATACAGGCAGTTAGGGGTCTCCTTTTTTTTAGGTAGTATACAGGTTGTTAGGGCTCCTTTTAGCTTGTGTGCAGTAAGTTAGCCCCCTCTTAGCTAGTGTGCAGGAAGTCAGGGCCCCCCTTGAGCTCATGTGTAAGTTGTCAGGGCCCCTTTTGTATTTAGGTAGCCAGGGCCCCCTTTGTATGTCAGTGCCCCCTGTAGGTAGTCGGGGCCACTTTTGTATTTCGGTAGCCAAGGGCCCACCTTGTAGTCAGGGGCCCCCCCCTGTAGGTAGTCGGGGCGTCCCTTGTAGTCAAGGGCTTCCTTTAGGTTGCCATGGCCCCCCTTGTGAGTCAGGGGCCCCACTTTAGGTAGTCAGGCCCCCTGAAGGTAGCAGGGCCCCTCTGAAGGTAGCCAAAGGGCCCCTATGAAGGTTGCGGACCCCCTGTAGGTAGCCAGGGACCCTGTGTACGTAGTCAGAACCCCCCTGTAGTATGAGCCCCCACTTGTAGCCAGGACCCCCCTGTTGTCAGAGCTCCCTTGGAGTCAGACTCCCTTGTAGCAGGGCCCCTTTGTGGTCAGAGCTCCCTTGTAGCCAGGGACCCCCTTGTAGTCAGCAGCTCCCTTGTAAGCCAGGGCCCTCCCTTTGTAGCCAGAGATCCACTTGTAGCCAGAGCTCGCTTGTAGCCAGGAGCACCCCTTGTAGTCAGAGCCCCTGCCTGTAGTCAGAGACCACAACTTGTTGCAGGACACCCCTGTAGTCAGAGCCCCCCCCTTGTTAGTCAGAGGCCCCCCTGTAGTCAGAAGCCCCCCCCCCGTCGTCAGAGCCCCCCTGTTGCCAGGAGCCACCCTGTGTATACCAGAGCCCCCTGTAGGTCAGAGCCCCCCTGTAGTCAGAGCCCCACTTGTAGCAGGGCCCCCCTTCAGTAGCTCAGGGCCCCCCCTGTAGTCTGGGCCCCCTGTAGTCAAGGGCCCCCCCTGTGCCCAGGAGGCCACCCTTGTAGCCATGAGCCCCCCTGTAGTCAGAGGACCCCCATGTAGCCAGGACCACCTTGTAGTCAGAGCACCCCCTTGTAGCCAGGACCACCCCGTAGTCAGAACCCCTTGTAGCCAGGGACCACTGTAGTCAAGAGCCCAACTTGTAGCTAGGAACCACCATGTAGTTCAGAGAGCCCCCCCCTTAGTAAGCAGGGGACCCCACTTTGTTAGCAGGGATACCCACTGTAGTCTGAGGCCCCCCTTGTAGCCAGGAACCACCACTGTAGTCAGAGCCCCCTTGTAGCCCAGGACCTCCCTGTCAGTCAGGGAGCCCCCCCTTTGTAGCATGGGGAACCATGTAGTCAGATGCCCCACGTGTAGCCAGGACCCCCATTTAGCCAGAGCCCCCCATTGTTGACCTGGGACACCCTGTAGTCAGAGCCCCACTTGTAGCCAGGACCACCCTGTAGTCAGAGCCTCCCCTTGTAGCAGTGACCCCTGTAGCTCAGAGCACCCTTTGTAGCCAGAGGCCCCCTTGTAGCCCACGAGCCCACCTGTAGCCAGGGCCCCACTTGTAGCCAGGGCCAGCCTGTAGTCTGAGCCCCCCTTTTGTAGCTCTGTGACCAACCTGTTAGTCAGAGCAACACCCCTTGTTATTCAGAGCCCTGTAGCCAGAGCCCCCCTTGTAGTTCAGAGGCACCCACCTGGTTGTCAGAGCCCCCCCGGTAGCCAGGACCACCCTGTAGTCAGAGCCCCCCTTGTAGCCGGGACCACCCTGTAGTCAGTGCCCCACTTGTAGACCAGACCCCCTGTAGTCAGAGCCCTCACACCTTGTAGCCAGGGACCACCCTGTGTACCCGAGCCACTTGTAGCCTCGGGACCCCCTTGTAGTCAGAGCCACCCTGGTAGCCTGGGACCACACCCTGTAGTTCTGAGCCACCTTGTAGCTGGACCTCCTTGTAGTAAGAGCCCCACTGTAGAAAGGTACCACCCCCTGTAGTAAGAGCCCCCCATTGTAGCCAGGACCACACCAGGTAGTCAGAACCCACCAATTGGTGCCAGGGAAAACAATGTTGTATGTGCAAACACTCTGTTGACAGGACAACCAACTGTTGTCCAGAGCCCCCCTTGTAGCCAGTGCCCCCCGTGTTGTCTGTGGCCCCTGTTAGTCTGAGAACCCCTGTAGTCATGAGCACCCCCTGTAGACAGAGGCCACCTTGTTGTCAGAGAACACCTGGTAGCCAGGAACACCTCTGTAGTCCTGAGCACCCTTGTAGCAAGGACCACCCTGTAGTTCAGAGCCACCATTGTATCAGGACCCCCTGTTAGTCAGAGCCCCCCTTGTAGCCAGGGACCCCCTGTAGTCATGAGCACCACTTGTAGCCAGGACAACCTGTCGCAAGAGCCCCTTGTAGCCAGAGCCCCCCTTGTAGCCAGGAGCACAACTTGTTAGTCTGGGCCCCCCATGTAGTCTGAGCCCCCATGTGTAGCCTGAGCCCCAATTGTAGCCTGAGCCCCACGTGTTTTTTAGTCAGGGCACCCCTTGTAGCCAGGGACCCCCTGTAGTCGAGCCCCACTTGTAGCCAGGACCACCCTGTTAAGTCAGAGGCCCCTCTTGTAGCCAGAGCCCCCTGTAGCACAAGCCACCCATTGTAGCCAGGGCCCCACTGTAGCCAGAGCACCCCATGGTAGCCAGGAGCCCCCCTGTAGAAGGACCCCCCTGTTGTCAAGAGCCCCCCTTGTACGCAGGGACCCCCTGTAGTCAGAGCCCCACTTGTACGCCAGGACCACCTGTAGTCAGAGCCCCACCCTTGTAGCCAGGGCCCCCTTTGTTTTCAGGGGCCCCAATTGTAAGGTAAGGGCCCCCCCTGTTGCCAGGGACCCTTGTAGCCTGGGACCCCTTGTAGCCAGAGACCCCCCCTTGTTGCCAGGACCACCCTGTAGTCATAGCCCCCCTTGTAGCCAGAGCGCCCCCTTGTTGTCAGGGGCCCCCCTGTTGCCTGGGGCCTCCCTTGTTTGCAGGGGACCCCAGCTTGTAGGCAAGGAGGCCCCAAACCTGTTAGCCAGAGCCCCCTTGTAGCACCAGCAGCCCCTCCTGTAGCAGGACCCACCTGTAGATCAGGTGCCCCCCTTGTAGCCAGGCACCCCATGTAGTCAGAGCCCCACTTGTAGCCAGGACCACCCTGTAGTCACAGAGCACCCCATGTCAGCCAGAGTCCCCCATGTAGTCAGGGCCCCACCTTGTAGTCAAGGGACCCCCAATGTAGCAGGGGCCCCCCTATGTCAGCCAGAGCCCCCCTGTAGTCAGAAGCCCCCCCTGTAGCAGTGCCCCCCCCTTGTAGCAGACGCAACCCTTTATGTCAGCCAGAGCCCCCCCTGTAGCCAGAGCCCCCCCCCGGTAGTCAGAGCAACCACCCCCCAGGAGTGTAGCCAGAGCCCCCCCCCCTGTAGCCAGAGGAGCCCCCCTTGTAGGTAGTTTTAAAAAAAAATTACAACAATCACCTTAACTTGCTTCCGGCTCACGCCCCCGCTCTGCGGCCGCTGCCGCCGGCTCACGTTACTGGAGTACCTGCATAGGCGGCGCGGTGTAGTGTGGTAACCGGCGCGCCTACGTCACCAGTAGGGGGCCGGCGCCTGGCAGGCTGAAGGGGCCTAATGCCTTCAGACTGCCGGGGTGATCAGCGGAGCGCAGCTGCTAGTAAAAAATGGCACTGTGCTCCAGTCTGGAGCAGCTGTATTTACCGCGCAGCCCCGGGAGACGCCGGAGAGTAGGGGGACATTAGTCAGCTACAGGCCGGTCTCTGATGACGCTCGGGTCGCGGGTCCGGGCGCTCAGGGGGGAACGCCGCCACCACCCACCCACCCCACACACCCCCCCCCCCCCCCCCCAAACCCGGATTGCGCGGGGTGGGCCCCGGGGAGCGACTGAACTGCCTCCGGGGCCCCAGCGGCTCGGGGGGGAGCACTCCGGGGGATCCACCGGTCCCCGGCGGCCCAGTCCGAGCTTGCAGGGACCCCCATAGCAGCTATGCTACTGCTGCACCTCCTATAGCTACGCTCTGCTTGCAAGCTGTCCTCATTCTTTTTCAGTTAGCCATTGAATGGAAGTATTTTAGCCTCTCAATTTTTTTCTGTCACTATTAGAGACAACTTTTCCTCACTGAAGGCGAAAAGTATGAATCTCGGCGCGTAGGAGCACACGTTTTCGAGCGCCTGACGTGAAAGCTGCGGCCTCATGTATGTTGGCGGCCCGTGGTGAGCTCATACCATGCGTGTTAGAAGTCCACCGCGCCTCGCCTGTGTGTGAGGCGCAGTGCGGGACTGCGCCAAACATGTATTCCATATTCGAGACAGGCTGAAATACACCAGAAATCATTAAAACATGTTATGATTAGCGCTCTAAAAGAGTTGTCTTTCAAAGGAAATGGAATGATAAAGTGAAAATCAATAGCTGTCTAAAAAAACGATTATATGTATTGAAATAGTGGTTCATGTAAAATTAACAGTGAAATATATAAGATCGCCTCAAGAAAAAATCTCAGATCTCAGACTCGTGAGGGCATGGAGTATGAATTTTAAAAAAACGTTTTTATTTACGGTGTAAACATTATCTGAAAAGAGCTCAAACCTTCTAAAAAATGCCATTAAAAAAATCACTAACAAAAATCATTAACGGCGCAAACATCAGGAATTGGGATATTGATAATTGCCGGAAAATACAAGTAATTCAAATTTGTAAGCAATTTCATTGGTAGGCTGAATACCTGCCTATCAGAATAGGAGCGTCTGTGACTCATTTTAAACCTTGGCAGTTAGTATTGACCAATCACATGAAAAGGCGGGACAGTTCAAAATACAGTTAATAAAAGGCAGAAATGAGCTGATGGTGTGCCTAGGAGGGGGCGTGGCATCCAGGCCAAGCAGTGAGCGAGCCTACTGTTGTCCATAGTTAGTACTATGGAGAGATGGGGGCCACTGAAATCTCAGCGCAGTGTGGACATGGAGTATTTGTAATTATATCGTTTTTAATAAGTGTAAAACTTTCTATTGTAAAGAGTCTAAAACCTGCTATAACTTACATAATTAAATCAATAACAACGCGTTTGTGCGTCACGGCGCAACATCAGGTATGGGGATATTAGAAATCGCCGGAAATACTCAGTAATTTCAAATTCTGTAAGCGCTTCTCATGGTCGGCAGAACAGCCAATCAGAATAGTGGAGCGACAGTGAACTTTATAACCTATGGAGAAGTATTGACCAATCAAATGAAAAGGCGGGACTGTTCCTAAATACAGTAAAAATGCAGAAAGAGCTGATTGGTTGAGCTAGCGGGGTCTTCGGCTATCCGGCAATCAGGAGTTCGAGCTACTTTGTTCCATTGTAGTCTATGAAGAGATTGGCATTGATAATCTCGGCTCTCACAGCGCCGTGTGGCATGGAGTATGATTAAAAAAATGTTTTTATTTGTTGTAAATCATATCTGAAAAGTGATCAAACCTTTATAAACATACTTAAATCAAATCCCTAACACACGACGTTTCGTCACCGAGACCGGCGCTACATCAGGAATTGGGGTATAGAGAATTGCTGGGAAATACAGTAATTCAAATTCTGAAAGGCGCTTCTCATTGGTCGGCAGAAACAAGCCAATCAGAATAGGTGCAACATGTGACACATTATAAGCTATGTGGTGAAGTAGTGACACAATTACTAATGCAGAAAAGGAGGGACAGTTCAATATACAGTAAAGAAGCGCAGAAAAGTGCTGATTGGTTAGAGACCAGGCGGCAGATAGAATCCTCAATCATATGGTAGGGCGTTATTTTGAAGTGGAGACAGGAAGGGCGCAGCGATAGAAGGGCGCCCTAAAAGATATTACTGTGTATGGGAAATATTCTAGTACTGTGATTGGTTGGGGGAGAGGGGCTCGTCCTGCTTAGCTATCAGGGGGTGTGAACTTACATTTTCTAGACGTTCTATGGGGAAAAGAAATGCAGAGCGAGCTCTGTTTGTGATTGGCGAATGATCAATAATTTGGGTGTAATGAAAATAAAGAAATAAAAATGAATTTATTGAATTAATATTTCTTAGTTTATTTTCCTTACCCCCATATTATTGTTCAGTTTATATACACATCGCAACAACTTCGTGAGTCTTATCATTGATTTCGGCCATGTTACAGTTTTATTATAGATTGCATTAGAAACCCATAAGAGCCGTCGACAGTCGCTCTCCCATTGGCCCAAATAACCGCCCTCTTTTAATTAGCAATTCAAAAAACAGAGCGTCGCTCTGCATTCTTTTCCCCATAGAACTCTATGAGAAGGTAGCTCAGCCGCTGATTGGATAAGCATGGACGAGCCCTCCTCTTCCCCCCAACATTCGCCAGTACTAGAATAGTTTCCATCAGACACTAACTAACTGTCTAAACCCTTCTATTCCGCGCCCTTTCTTGCTCCACTCAAAATAGACGCATTAAATATGATTGGGGGATTCTTATCTGCCGCCCTGGGCTCAACAATCAGTCTTTTTGGCTTTTTTTACTGTATTTTGAACTGACCGGCCTTTCATTTGATTGGTCCATACTTCATACTTAGGTTTAATGTGGTCACTGTAGCTCCGTATTCTGATTGGTTGGTTTCTAGGCCGACCAATGAGAAGCGCTTACAGAATTTGAATTACTCTTTTTCCCGGACAATTACAATATCCAATTCCGGATGTAGCGCCCGGTGCTCTGGCGACAAACGCGTTGTTAGGGGTTGATTGTTGTATTTTTTATAGAAGGTTTTAGCTCTTTTCAGATATATTTTTACACTAATAAAAATTGGATTTTTTTTTCATTTTACTCCATGCCGCACAGCTATGAGAGCGAGATTTCATTGCCCTGATCTCTCCATAGAACTACATGGGACAAAGTTAGCTCGCGCTCTGATTGTCCGCGAGTGAGCCAGCCCGTGCTAGTTAACTCCAATCAGGCTCTTTTCATGCCTTTTTTACTGTATTTTGAACTGTCCGCCTTTTCATGTGATTGGTTCACTATTTATCAATAAGCGTTATAATGGGTCCAATGTTACTCCTATTCTGATTGGTGGTTCATGTCGGACCAATGAGAAGTGCTTACAGAATTTGAATTATGTATTCCCGGCAATTTCTATATCGCATTCATGATGTTGCGCGGTGACAGCAGACAAAACGCGTTGTTAGTGCTTTTATTGATGTATGTTTATAGAAGGTTTTAGACTCACTTTTTCAGAAATGTGTTACAAGTAATAATAAACGATTTTGGAATAATACTCCATGCCGCACGAGAGCTGACGTGCTGTGTACTGTCTGTTTCAGTCGAACCTAGAGACATTTTCGCCCATTTCCATTAGTTCTCGATTCAATTCGCCTCCTCAGGATCATTTAGGACAGCTTCAACTAGGTCTGCCTGACGGAGTGTCGAGCGCTGCAATGCGCAGAACTTCTGCCGACCACGCGATCATGCATGCCTCGGAGGTATTCGAATGAGCCGCCGTCCAGCCCCGATACGCCACACCACGGACACATTGCAAGCCCTTCATGTTAGGCGCATATCCGAAAGTGGCGGGTGCGCCTCCCTACATGCATTTCTGCGTCCCGACAGGGATTCGGATCGGTGAGTCGCCGTTTCGCCAAGAAAAACAGGCGCATACTCACTCGATCATTACATGTCGCCCTAAGTTGTTCACGTTTCAGGTTACTGTTATGGATGGTTATCTAGCTTCTCCTCAACAAGGTATAGGTATAAATATTAAAACCCGCACACATCTTCTCCATTGTCTTTAATGAAGGTTCGAGTCGAGAAAATTGAACTTCATAACCTATACCTAATGTTCAAGGTTTTATCGAACTAGAAACTTTTTACTGCTCGCTCATCTCTTAAACAGACCATGATGCTGCCATTAGCTGTTGGGTTACAAGTGATGCTGATCATGACATTATTCTGCAGGTGCACCTGTCATTGCCATCCAGTGAGTAGCACTGGCTACATGTGGACTAGTGTGTCTGAAGAACCCTGTACCAAAGAGAGAGGAACTTATTATTATTTATTTTAAGAGCGCCTTTGGTTCCAGGGAGCAGCTGTTACATTCAAAGGGAGGGCGGTTTTATATTACATATGACAAATGTTGAAAAATACAATTAGTGACGATAAAAAGGACTTAGCAACTGATACAGAGGGGGAAGAGGACCTTGCCGCGAAGGGCTTACAATCTAACAAGAATGAGGGGGGAGACGGACAGGAAGGTTGGGACAGAAATGTTTGTGGGCCGGTTGTACTGGTGGTGGGGTTTGTGTAGGTTTTAGGCTCTAAAGAGATGGGTTTTTCAGGTTGCTTTTGAAAGTGGTGGGAAAGTTGGGGAGAGTATGATTGGGTTGGGCAATGTTGTTCCAGAGATTGGAGGAAGCACGAGAGAAGTCTTGAGATGGTTGTGTGAGGAGCTGATGAGAGGGGAGCAGAGGAAGAAGGGTCATGTGAGGAGCGGAGATTTGCGAGTGGGGGAGGTTCTGGAGATTGAGCAGAGTATATATGGAGGGGAGAGGAGAGGTTTATGGAATGGCTTGTAGGTCACGGTTTACTAACTTGAAATGAATTAGCTGGCAATGGGAAGCAAGGAAGGATTGGTGGAATAAGAAAGGGCAGCAGAGTTTGAGGATTGTTTGAGGGGAGCGAGGGTGCTGGATGAGAGGCCAGAGTGAATCAGTATATCCCAAGTGCCTAGAATGTAAGGCCTGTTAAAGTGAGCGGGACTTTGTGTGCCAAGCCCCTGACGAAGAATACAGAACCATTATTAGGTGTGTAATACATTAGCATAGCCAGTTAGTATCATCAACTAAAAGCTTCAGATCTCAGTGAGTAATGCCAACATTGTGCACTTATGTGGTAACCAGTAAGCTTCAATACCTCTATGGAGTAAAAAGTCTGTGTTCTACTGCAAGACTGTCTGTTAGTACTGCATACTTACATCAGCTTGCAGGATAAACATCACTTCACACCCCTCTTGGCCCTTTTTACAAACAGTGTGGTCAGTTTTTACGGTAAGTAGGATATATGTAAAAACAGCCAAGTGGTGTGTAAGGTGCTATTAACCAAAGTGGATTAAAAATTGGTATGTGGACACCGTCTTTGCAGATGAGCACAGGTAGGCTTTGACTTCAGAGATGCTGAAGCTTGGTGGTTATAATACCACTTGTATAATCTTAACATTTCTCACAATAAGACTGTGGAATTGCAGGTGGGCGACAAATACAAGTTCCCCAGGCTTTATCTTTACTGTAGTTTTCACAGTTACATAACAAATTGTCAATACAATGTGTACTTTACAAAATGATGGATAGCTGGGTAATTTTTTTGAAGTCAGCTTATGCAGGGTTGAGTGCCTCTGTTGGTGATGGTGGTCTTTTCAGTGGCACGCATGCAGGGACAGGAGACTCTTCTCATCCACGTCCAGTCCTAGACCTCATAAATAAGGTTCTCTTTCTCTTAGTTCTCTTACACAGGGGCACTCGACAAAAACCTTAACTGTTTGGACTGTATCGCATAAACAACGACTCACTCTCTGAGCGGGGAAACACCACACTACTCTCTCTTGTCTTGTTCTCTCTTCTCCCTGGCCAAAAGCATGTTCTCTTCCTGTCTCTCTGCCCGTTTTCCTCCCATCTCTCTGACATTCTCCTTTGCCAGCCACAGCCTATTACCTTCTGTGTTCTGGCACCATCTACTAGCCAAGAGGTCACACAGAAATTACTTGTACAAGAACCATCCATTCTTAGTAGGCATTATCTGGCCATACTAATGCTGCAATGAAGTGTCTGAGTCTAACACTGTGAATATATCTATGTCCCTTGCTTCCAAGGTATCCACAGTCTCTACTAAGCCCTGCCCCAGGGCAGACTATACACCTTCTTGTGTCTCAGTCACGAGCCCTACTCCAGGATGCAATACTCTGCAGTTCAGCACTGTATTACAACTATCCATTTGGGTGACACTAATGGTACTGATGCCACAAGTGTATCCACTCTCACAGATATCCCTGATGTCACATATGGTACAGATGTCACAGATGTCACCAATTTCCTACTAGAGGTATCAGGAGTCCTCTGGCCTCATCTGTCTGTAGTCTATTTGAGAAATGGCAATCTCATTGGTTTGCTGCACTCTGCCGCCTCTTTTCAACCAGTGCAGGATAGTTCATTGCTAGTTCCTGTCACTCCCTGAGTGTTGTAGTATCTGAAACATACTCCTAGTGGAGGTAACAGGTTATCGGTTAGGGACTCCACCCTGTTTGGGATCCCTTGACGCTATTGGGAGGTGAGCTTAAATACAATCTTTGATCAAAACTGTAAAACTAAGAGTCCCAGGTTTTTAATATTTACCTTTAGCAGTAATGCATTTCCAATATTCCTATATACCTTGATGTTTCACTTAGTTTTTAGTGTGCCACTGATTTTTGTATTAGATCATCTGTCTGCCCAACTGCTTCTCACCATAGGGTTAGGAATCATGTGGCTCATTTTCTCTATGGCCTTTTCGGTCGTGCACAGCCTCAGTCTCTTTGGACTTCGGCCGTCCCTCACTCAGTAACTTTGTCAGTGTTGTGTTGTCAGACAGGCAAGAACGTGGTCTCTCAACTTCTTTTACTGTTCAACTACTCAGAACAAAGGAAAGAAAAAACAAAGAGGGGGCGCTTTATGTGAAGTACAATAAAAACAATAGGAAAAAAATGAAGTGCAATTGGTATGCTCACCTAGAGCTGTTGTGCATATTATTATAGAGGCACAACACTCATATGCGTATGGTTGGCTCTGTCCGAGCCTCTGAACGGCAGCCGCTGGTTCCACACTCCGGAACCGAAATACAGCAACGGGCACAAACCGTAGATGATTGCAAAAGAAGAACGAACCCGGCGCCCAGTTCTAGGACAAAGAATCTTCTCTCGAAGCACGAGGATAATAATATTAAGGTTATTTATTCTAATAAAAAGATATATAGTGAACAAAGGGTATTAAACCTTTTCACTTTAAACACTCAAAGTAACGCGTTTCGCGGTGTAAACCAGCGCTTCATCAGACAGGAGTGTTCAACTACTCAGTAATGCACAACAGTGGGAACCACCTGCCAAATGGTCACCTATCACCATACACACAAATTACGGTCCTGCATGAGGGTTCCTATGCCAGCCCCTTACAGCCCTATACCACCCGAGAGCGAGATTCCCCAATACCATGGTGCCAGGACTGCAAAGTTATTGCATTGTACAAGCACAAACAGAATATATCAGGTAACATAGTCTCTGATAATCTTCAGTTTCCTAGCACTACTGAACCCCTTTAAGTAAAGATGTATAGTAACGGGGGCAGGGCTGTGACAACCTCTCTTCTCCACGGTTTTGTTTCTTCCTGGTTTTTCTTCTTTTTGTCTTAGAATCTGGAAGACGGAGTGAATTTTATGTCGGATCATTTCACAATTGTCTATTTTTCAGAAATTGGATCGAGTTCCTTGTTTCTGTATCAGTTTCCAGCTAAAATGTATGAGAAGTGACAGAGTCCTAGAGCTGGATATAAATATATACATGATATCTCCTGCAGCTGGCAGGAATGGCAAAACTGGCTATGGTCTAGAGCACAACCAGCTGCATTGATGGCTAATATATGATCAACAGCCAACATAAAGATATAGCAGGGCCAAGCCAGTCACCACAATATCACAGTGTATCTAGGGGGTTACGTAGGACAACAGTGATAACTCTGAGTACATATACTACTTTAGGTATCACTGTTTAGCATCTGTGGTGTTACTGGACTGCGGGGAAACAATATATTATCTGGCCCAGAGAGTTCCCATTGTTTTATCTGTGATGTCGCATAGGACTGCAGGTACCATGTACTACATTTTCTTAACAAAATTTATTACTTGTTTTATCTGTGTGTTACAAAGGACGGGAAAGGGGCCGGGGCATGGGGTCGCAGCCCGGGGGGGACCCCCGCATGACCCGGGGCGAGTCCGTGGCGTGGGGTTAAAAGGGGGGGGCGGAGCTAGGGGGCGCGGCAAAAAGGGGGGGCCGGCAAATAAACCGAGCCCGCGCGCGCGGGGCAGACCCGGTCAGCAGAGAACGCGTGGAGGTGATGCACGTGCTGCTCCTGTGACAGGAATTTTATAGGAGTGCCATAATGTCTGGGGCCAGCTGAAGTAGAGGCCCTCATTGCGCAGCTGAGACAGGCACCTTTCAGGGCGGACCCGGGGGCTTTAGCCAGCAGGGAGGCGTCGGGTCAGCAAACAGGGATCCCAAGTGGGGTTTAAGGCCGGGATTGCTGGGAATTAATGAGAACCAGTGCAGGTTTGGGGCAAATTGCAGGTTCAAGCAGTATGCGCAGTTTGCCGCCCCTCCCCCGGGGCGGCTCGGGGCTTGCGCAGGGAAGAGGGGCGGGGGTGGTCCTTTGCAAGGGAATGCCCCGGGGACTTCTCGCGATGGGGGCCTCCTAGTAGATACCGGATCAAAGGCTGCGGGGGTTTTTACGTGAAGGGTTTTGGGGTGGTTTTGGATCCCCAGCGCTCACGAGGCCCCTTTTACCCAAAAACCTACAGTCGGCCTTACAAACCCCGGGGTAGTGCGGAAAAATTGGGGAAGGAATATTCTTAGGGAGAATGGCGGGCCCATTTGGGATCAACCCATTTGGGTTTTTCCGAAAAAGGGACAAAATAAATTTAGGTTAATTCATCATTTATCATTTCCAAAGGGCTTTCGGTGAATGTGGGATCGACCCGCTTTTGTTCGGGGGTTTTTACACGCGTTCGACGCGGCACTTCTTTGGGGGTTGGTATCACGGCGGGGGCCCTTTGGCAAAGACGGAAATTGAACCCCGCTTTTCGTTTTTTCCCAGTGAATCCAGATAGTATTAGGTTTTTTGGGTGTTTTTGGAGGGGTTTTTTTCTAGAAAATGTTTCCCAATGGGGTGTTCCATATCCTGCTTTTTTTTTAAAGCATTCAGTTCCTTTTGGAATGGGTGGGCGGGATTTTTTGGGGTTGTGTTGTTATTCTTTTTTAGATGATTCCCTTTGCTTTGGGCCCAGCGGACTCAGAGGTGTGCGGGTCGCTGTTGGCATCAATGCAAGGGTGGCAATCAATTTGGAGTCCCGCTGGCGGCAGAGAAGGGACAGAAGGGCCGCCCACATCGTTTAACTTTTTGGGTATTCACATTGTTTCCGTTTTAATGGATGTAGTCTACCAGGGGGAAAAGTTGGGGGGCTTGTTTTGGAAGTTAAAAGGGTTTTGGGGGGCAGGAAAGTAACTTTGAGGGTTACAATCCCTGTTGGGGAAATGATTTCGCTGCCGAAATTTATCCCCAGGGAAAGGGGGTTTGTTTTGGGAGGTTGGCGGTGGCAAGGGCGGGGGTTGGGGCCCCACACTTTTATTGATTGTAGGGGGTGAGGGAAATTTGAGGCTGTGGCAAGATTCTTAAAAAAAATTTAAAATGGGACGATCCCATTTATTGGACAAGGGTTGTGCAACTCTGAATAAAGTTTTACGGACGCGGGGGAAGTGGGGGCTTTGGGGCGTACTGTCAAGGGGTTTGGGTTTTGGGGCCCGTGGCCTACGACATGGGGGGAAGGGGCTTTGTTAAAAATTTTGCTCTTCTAAACTGTTCCCTTTGTAGGGCCTTTGCGATCTGGGGGGGGAGGTTTCGGGAAAAAGAAGATTGTTTCCATGCGAAACCTCGGGCGTAAAAGCGATAAACCCCTTGTCGGTTTCCCTCCCTCCTGTCCTTTTTTGTGCGACGTTTTGTTCTGCGTGCTTGGAAGAACGTAGGGGGTGGGCGCGCATGTCCCGGGGAGTAGAAAACAACCTGGCGACGCTTTTCTCTTTGAAACGGAGCGCTTCCCGGGAAAACTGGCGCCGGATGCAGCGGAAGTAGGGGTGGAGTGCCCCAAGGGGTTTAGGCGTGGTTTGGATGCGACACGTTGTTCAGGTCTTCCTTAAGTAGGGGGATTGGGTTTCTACCGGATCATGGGCTCATGGGAAACGCTGGCTAAAAAACCCTTGGGCGGTGATTAGAGAGGGAAAAGGGGGCGGCTTTTTTTTGCTAGGGGGGCTGTTTTTAAATGAAGGGTGGTCCTATCTGGGTTCACGCAGGGATTGGGTTTTGGTTTTTTTGGTTTTAAATCACGGGGGATGTGGAGTAAAAAAGGGATTTTTATTGTTGCGCGGGTTTTGAAGGGTTTGCGGAAGGGGTAAGCATAAGGCTGACAGGGGCGCCGGTGGTGTTTAACTTTTTGGAAAGACTGGGGGAAAAGGCTGTCGGATCTTTTTTTTTAAATTTTTGAGATCACCCCTTTTAGGCTTGCCTTTTCATTGGCCTTTTTTGGGGCGCTAGTGTTAGCGAGCGGGGTTTCCCCCCCCCAGTAAAAAAGGGGTTTTTGGGGGTCTTTTTAGTCTCGCGTACAGCGGACGGAGTGGTTTGGCGATCCTGTAAGGCGGTCTAGGACGGATAGGGGGCTAAGGGAAAAGATAGTGCTTTTAGGGGCAGTTGGTGACGTGGCATGTGGGGTTGGGTGTTTTGACGAATATAGTAGGGCGCGTAGGGGGGGACCCGGCCCCCTTTCTTGGGGACCCGATGGCAGTTTCCCGTCCGGTTCCAATTCACGGGGGTCTTTCGGCTGTTTGGAAGAGCTGGGGTTTAAAATCCGTCAATTTGCGCACTTCTTCCCCATCGGGGCGGCCACGGGGCGGCGGGTTTGGGGTGGATGCGACTCGGTGGCAAGTCGGGAGATGGGGGGTCAGAGGTTCAGGTTGTAAACGCCCCTTTTGGGCGGGGGTAAATTTTGGGGGGCGGGGGGGGGGGAGCAATTTGTTTTTAAATTAGGAAGGGGTTTTTTCGTCATTTCTCCCCCTTCCTTTTTTTGTTTTTTCCCGTGTTTTTTTTTTAGGACAAGACTGGTTGGTTTAGGCCCTTCTTTTGGCATTGGGGGTGGAACGAGCAGCGTGAGAGTTGGGGGGCAACTCGGATTCCCGGGAAAAAATTGCGGGGGTGCGAGGATTTGGAAAAAAGGGAAAAAATGTTGGAGTAAATTTTTTCCGGGCTTTCAGAAATTCGTTTTTGGGATGGGGCACCGGATATTGTTTTTTTTTCACGTTGGGGGAAGATTTGGGGGCGCGCCCCATTAGAGAGTTTTTAAGGGGCATTCTTTTGATTGTTTGGGGTTTGGTCCCTTTTTAGGGTTTGGGAAATTTTTGGTCGGATAGGTGCCCAGGTTATCATGGCGTTTGTGCATCAGTGCGGAATTTAATAGGGCAGCGTTTAAAGGGTTAATAAGCGGGGGGGCGTCCTTTTTGGTCGGAATGGGGGATTTGTGGGGAGACATAGAGAGTGGAGCCCTTGGGACGGGGGTTCTGGCGTTGGGACGGGGTACACTTAAAAATGTAGGGCTCGATTTGGTCTTGGGATATCCGTGAAGGGGTTGAGAGGGTTTTTGGGGGGTTGGGGGGGGGTCGCAGTCGTAAGGTGCACAATGCTGCTTGGGGGTTGGGGGGCCTTTGGATCCGGTGAAATTATGGGGGGTCGGGTCAGTGGCTCCCAAATTTGGGATGGTCGGGCGGGAAGATTTGGCTCCCCAGGGGGACATCCCTTGGGAGCAGGTCATGGAATGGTTAGCCGCCTGAGGGGCTCTTGGTGCTGAAGCCGGGGGAGGCTGGGGGCAAGAAGAGCGGGGAAAAAGAAACAGGGGTTTTTTTGCCGACCCTGGGGTTTTTTTGGTTCATTTTTAGCTCCAAGGACCCCAGCCCCCCAATTTATGGTTTTTGGTGGTGGGTATTTTGGGGGTTTGTTCATTAGTTTTTTGTTATTATGATTTGTCTGTATGTAAATAAAACGGCTGCTGTGGCCAAATTATCCATCCAAGTCTCGGGGGTTTCTGAAAGGGGATGGCGTGGGATTGGAGGGTTGAGCTAAACAGCAGAGGATAGGCATTGCCCAGGGTCAAGGGAATATCATCTTCGTTACATGTACTGAAAGGGTTATCACTGGGTGTTATATGTGGCATTACATAGGACTGCAAGGAACATGTACTTTATTATCTGTACTCCATTATAAGTGTATGTTATCTGTGGTGTTACATAGGACTGAAGGTGCTATGTACCTTACTATCTGAACTCCATTCTCATTGTGTGTTATATATGGTGTTACACAGGAGTGCAGGTAACATATTCCATTATCAGTGTGTGATCTGTACTGTTACACAGGACTGCAGGTAACATGTACTTTATGATCTGTACTCCATTATCAGTGTGTGTTATCTGTAGTGTTACATAGGACTGCAGGTGCTATTTACGTTATTATCTGCACTTCGTTGTCAGTGGGTGTTATTTTTGGTGTTACATAGCACTGCAGGTAACATGAACAGTATTATCTGTACTCCATTATCAGGGTGTGATCTGTCCTGTTACATAGGACTGCAGGCACTATTTACTTTATTATCTGTACTTCATTATCAGTGTGTGTTATCTGTGGTGTTACATAGGACTGCAGGTGCTATGTGCCTTGCTATCTGCACTCCATTATCAGTGTGTTAACAGTGTGTGTTACATAGCGCTGCAAGTAACATGTATTTTATTATCGGCATTCCATTATCAGTGTGTGTTATCTGTTGTGTTACATAGGACTGCAGGTGTTATGTACCTTACTATCTGCACTCCATTATTAGTGTATGTTATCTGTGGTGTTACACAAGGGTGCAGTATTCTATTATCAGTGTGTGTTACCTGATGTTGCATAGGACTGCAGGTAAACTGGTGACAAGTTCAGCTCTTCTATAGTTGCATGCTCTTATACTACGGGAAGGGTTTCTCGGTGAAGGTGGTCAGTGTAGATACATATCCTGACGTCTCGGGGACACTTCGATGTGCTCTGTGGACCGTGAGCTTCAGCAGATGTGTTCTGGAATACATTGCGGGTGCAGAGGTTTCTTAAGCAGAACTTTAGAAGTTTTTGGGCCCAGTGGCAGCTGTTGTAGAGCAGCTCGAAGGTGACACTGCAGATGTTGTAATCGGTGCAGAGAGGGGGAAAGTGCTCATTTCTCACAGCTTGTTGCTTTGCATTGACTCTTTCTCACTAAGCATTTATTCCCATGACCTCTGGAATGGACGGTAAGCTCTCATCTAGTCCCAGCAAGAGCGTCTGCCAGCTGAACTCCAGGAACCCAATTATCTGCTCCATATATAAAGGGAAGCACATTTCTGGCCCATAAATAAGAGTAGGGCTTCTGGGGTTCCAGTGGTGAATTATGTTTTGGGCAGCTGTTTGAGGTCCCAGGGTCCTGGAGGACCCATAGCGGCCTACACCATCCATCAGACTCGCCACACAATGACTGTCACTAGCCATGACCTGTGGCCACCATAGATGTATGGCTATGATAGGCTATGGGTAAAAAAACATCCCGGTGCTTCTTCTAATCGGATAAAGCACTGACCCTAGGACTTCCTGATTCCTGTTGTCCACTCTGTGTTAGCTCTGGAGCCAAGGGTGAAGCTACGGAGGGGTGCAGGGCATGCGGTTGCTACCAGGCCCTGGAACCTCCGGAGACCCAAAGGCCCCTTACCACATAAGAAGACATCAGTATTATAAATGGTACATGGTAGATGTTACATTGGGGCTCAGAAAATTTAAAGGGTTGTTCCCACAAAGGAAGATCAACTTCACGGATTGACAGATGTGATGCTTGCGGCTGCCCACACCATTCACTTTTATGGGAGTCCCAAATATAGCTGAGTGAGTGCATATTACTGTGTTCGCAAGCGCCGCCCTTCTCATTCTCACACACAGTCAGCCCATAGCTCTAAGTGACCCATGAAGCAGATGTTCCTTTGTGGTGACACCCCTTTAAGCTAGGCCCCTGTCTGGAGCAGCAGTAGCTTTTTGCTCTGTTTCCTTGTCCTACAAAGGAATCTATAAGGTATCTAAGTTGATTGCTTTTGATTCTGCAAAAACGGCAGCATTTTACAGAGATTCTGATGGTACCATTTGATTGTACCATCTGAATAGACCCAAGTAGTGATCCGGCTGACTATAGATATGCCAGGGGTTCAGGAACCCAGGGTCTATGGAGCTTTTCACCTGCCACTGCACAAGTATCAGGCTTTATATTATGGAGGTGCTAATTAAGCACTTTCTTGCGTGCAATGCCGTGAGCCAAAATTTTGCCACAATTGGTGGCATAAACAGCCAACTAATAGAGGGTGTAAAGTTAGGCTATGTCTACACAGTGCAGGTTTTCCGGCAGATTTTCTGTGTTTTTTAGTATTTAGAAACCTCTGAAAATCTGACATAGAACTTTTCACATAGACTTCAATACAAAAAACAACCTATAGTCTACACAGGTCAGTTTTCAAAGTTTTTAGGATTTAAACATGTAAAATCTGCCGGAGTCTGGCAGAAAATTTACTATTGAAGTCTATGGTTATGTCTACACAGCACATGTTTTCTGTCAAATTTTTTGTGGTTTTTAGTATTTAGAAATCTCTTAAAATCTGTCAGAGAACATTTCACACAGGCTGCCTGAAAAACTGCCCAAAAAATACAGCAAAAACCTCGACAAAAAACCTTAAAACCACCCAAAAAACTCGTCGGAAACCCAGCTGCTTTGGCCAAAAAACTGACAAAATAGTCAGGTTCAAAGCAATTTTTAGGTTTTGGTTTTCAACAAGTTTCTTCTCCTATGCTGTGTGGTCATAGCCTTAGACTAGACAGTCTAAACATGCACCAGATTTATCAACACTATAATAAATGTAACGCATTGTAAAACTAATGTCTAATCTAAGTTTACACAAAGGAAGACCTGTATGGTCGAGTTTTTCACCCTTTTCTGGCGTAAAATGCACCTAAGTGAGAAGTCTACGATGTCTAATGCGCCAAACGAATGTGTTCGTAAGAATCTACACTTTCTAAAGTGCCTAACATATGGGGAGTTCTAGGGGCGTCGCAACACACGCGTAATATTAGACACATATATGACTGTGGTTCCGCAAAACCAGGCGCATTACTGCTCGGACAGGCAGACCTATGTCAATGTGATCTGAGCCTGAGGAGTCGAAGTGGAGCTAGATTTGCTGTTAGGGGAAAAAATGTCCAATATTTCTCAACTTACACCTGTCACGGATGCCCCTGCGACCCTCATCCCGGGTCATGGGCGCATCGGTGCGCCGCATGTCGGTTCGCAGGCACGCCCGTTCTCCTGCTTGTCCCCCTGCACAGTTAACCGGCCGTGCTCCTGCTGCAGTCTCTGTCCCTCGGCGCGCGCAGCCCAGCTCCCTAGGGCACGCGTGCGCCGGCAGTGTTAAATTTAAAGGGCCAGCGCACCGGTAATTTGCGATTGCCGGTCGCTGCCCCTATTTAAGCGTACCTCTTCCTGGTATCCCTGCCGGATCTTAAGTGCCTTACCGCCAACTGAGAAAGCGTTCTTTGAGTCTTGTCCTGTTTACCATGTACCATACCGCCCCTCGACCACGAACCTTCGCCGCCTGTCCTGACCTTATTGACTGTCCCTGACTACGAGCCTGCATGATGATTCTGTACCACGCTAAACCTTGGCTGCCACCGCAAGCAAGTCACGTCAGGGGTAGCGACCTGTAAAGACTCCCGGCACAGCAAGTCCAGTCCGCTTTGCAGTGGGCTCTGGTGAAAATCGGGACCTACTTAGATTCCGCTCCCTGGCGTGGCTAACACCATCGCTTGCGGTGGTCAAGTGGATCCACTACTGCGAACCGTGACAGTAAGATCTGGCCATGGATCCCGCCAAGGTGCCTCTTCCGAGCGTCTCTGACATCATCACCATCGTGGCTCAGCAGTCCAAACAGATTGCGCAGCAGGCGCAACAGCTTACCCAGCTGTCGCCCATGATGCAGCAGCTTCTCGCCTCTCAGCAGCAGCAGCAGCCGGTCGCTGTGGCAGCTCCCGTGGCAGCGGCTCCGGTAATGTCCGCCGGTCCCAAGCTCCGGTTGTCTATGCCTACGAAATTAGGCGGGGACCCTAAGGCATGCAGGGGTTTCATCACCCAATGCTCCCTCCACGTGGAACTTATGGTCAGTCAGTTCCCGTTGGAAAGGTCTAAGGTGGCCTTCGTGGTCAGTCTTCTTTTTGGAAAAGCCATGGACTGGGCCACTCCGCTTTGGGACCAAGGCGACCCCGTCACGGCTGATCTCGGTACCTTTCTTCGGGAGTTCCGAAGTGTATTCGAGGAACCCACTCGTGCATCTTCTGCAGAAACCGCCTTGCTGAACTTGCGACAACGGAACTCCTCCGTGGAAGACTACGCTGTGCAGTTTTGCACTCTGGCTTCCGAACTAGCCAGGAACGAGGCAGCGTTGTGCACCACTTTCAAGAAGGGTCTCGCCAGCCAGATCAAGGATGCCCTCTCCGCCAGGGATCTTCCATCCTCCTTGATTGACCTTGTCTCCTTGGTCACTCGGATTGATGTCCGTTTTTCTGAAAGACAAGAGGAACTTCGTCTAGACCGAGAGTCGGCCGGGATATGTCGCCTTCCTCTCTTGGCTCCTGTGTTCCAAAGGCCTCCACAACAGTCCACCCCGCCAGCCGCGGAGGAGCCCATGCAGGTGGACAGGGCCTTCACATTAGCTGTCTCGACGACGGGAGGAAAACCTGTGCCTCTATTGTGCCAGTCCCGAACACTTCCACAGGGGTTGTCCGCTCGGTCCCCAGCATCCGGGAAACGCACGCACCTAGGCTACGTGGGAGAGGCATCCCTAGGTGTGATCAGCCCCTCTCCTCGCCTGACTATACCCGTGCTAGTCGGGTTTGGACCTGGAATCCGGTTTCAAGCCTTGGTCTACCTGGACTCTGGTTGAGCTGGGAACTTTGTGGATGCGGCATTGGTGTCCAAACATAACCTCCTGGTGGTCCGCCTGGAGAAAACCTCTGGCCAACTCCTCTATCAGTGGAGAGATCCACAATGATCCGGTCCTGTTTCGTACCGAGCCTTTGTCCCTTCAGGTTGGAGCATTCCATAAGGAGAGACTTACGTTTTATGTGTTACCCCGGTCATCCTCGTCTATTCTTCTGGGCCTTCCTTGGCTGCAGCAACATGCCCCAGTGCTTGATTGGAAGACAGGCGAAGTCTTGTGTTGGGGACAAGGTTGTCGTTCTCGCTGTTTGGTGGCACCTCGCCCGTTGCTTCCCGCTTCTCCTCTAGTAATGTCTAAATCTCTGGCGGGTCTCCCCGCACCCTACTAAAGATTTTTAGACGTGTTCTCGGAGAAGCAAGTGGAAACTCTACCTCCTCATCGTCCCTATGACTGCCCAATCGACCTGCTACCCGGCACATCTCCTCCCTGGGGCAGGGTCTATCCGCTGTCAGTACCGGAGACTCAAGCCATGGCTGCTTACATCCAGGAGAATCTTCAGAAGGGGTTCATTCGTAAGTTCTCCGCACCTGCCGGGTCGGGTTCTTCTCGTGGCAAAGAAAGATGGCTCTCTCCGTGCCTGTATCGATTACCGCAGTCTCAATGAGATCAACGTGAAAAACCGGTATCCTTTGCCGTTGATCACCGAGCTGTTTGATTGGCTCCATGGAGCCAAGATCTTTTCCAAACTGGACCTACGCAGTGCTTACAACCTCATTCGGATCCAAGAAGGAGACGAGTGAAAGACTGCCTTCAACACTCGAGATGGCCACTTCGAGTACCTGGTGATACCTTTCGGACTCTGTAATGCTCCCGCAGTCTTCCAGGAGTTTGTCAACGATGTCTTCAGAGATCTCTTATACACCTGTGTGGTTGTCTACCTGGACGACATCCTGATCTTTTCTCCTGACCCGGAGTCCCACCAGGCCCATGTGCGACAAGTTCTCAGGTGTTAACGCACTAACCATCTTTACGCCAAGTTGGAAAAGTGTCTCTTCCACAAGACCAGTCTTCCTTTTCTCGGCTACATCATCTCGGACAAGGGTTTACAAATGGATCCCACTAAATTGTCTGCCGTCCTGCAATGGCCTCGTCCGATGGGCCTCTGTTCAATACAGAGATTCTTGGGCTTCGCCAACTACTATAGGCAGTTTGTGCCTAACTTCTCCTCGCTGGTGTCCCCAATCGTGGCTCTCACCAGGAAGAATGCTAACCCGAGGCTTTGGCCACCAGTGGCTGAAGAGGCCTTTGTAAAGCTAAAATCTGCATTTGCTTCCGCACCCGTGCTTTCTCGGCCTGATACGGAGAAACCTTTCTACTTGGAGGTCGACGTCTCCTCTGTGGGAGCTGGTGCCGTGCTCCCCCAAAAAGGGCCCACTGGCAAGACCCGCACATGTGGCTTCTTCTCTAGAACCTTTTCCGTGGCAGAGAGGAATTATTTCATTGGGGACCGGGAACTGCTGGCCATCAAACTAGCCTTGGAGGAATGGTGCTATCTCCTCGAAGGAGCTCATTACCCGGTCACCGTGTACACCGACCACAAGAATCTCCTTTATCTGCAGACGGCCCAATGGCTAAATCCCCGGCAGGCCCGCTGGTCGCTTTTCTTTTCCCGGTTTGACTTTCTCATTCATTTTCGCCCGGCTGAAAAAAATGTCAAGGCGGATGCTCTCTCCCGTGCTTCGGATGTGATAGGGGATGAACCTGCACCACGGCACATCATCCCTCCTGAACGGCTAATCTCCGCTGCACCGGTAGATCTTCGACAAATCCCTCCGGGCAAGACTTATGTACGCCCGGCTCTTCGGAGGAGGATACTTAATTGGGGACATTGCTCTCAAGTGGCTGGACATCCAGGGGTACAAAAGTCTTGCTCCCTGAGCTCTCGCTTCTATTGGTGGCCTGACCTCGATAAAGATGTTCGTGCATTCGTGGCATTTTGCACTTCCTGTGCCCAGAACAAGTCTCCTCGTCACAAGCTGGCAGGTTTGCTTCAGCCACTTTCAATCCCCAACTGCCCTTGGACTCATGCGGCTATGGATTTTATCACAGATCTTCCTCTCTCCTCTGGTAATACCGTTGTATGGGTAATCACCGATCGGTTCTCAAAGATGGCCCATTTCGTTCCTCTGCCAGGTCTCCCTTCTGCTCCTCGGCTTGCCAGCCTCTCTTCCAGCAGATTTTCCGGTTGCATGGACTTCCTCTGCATATTGTCTCGGACCGTGGAGTCCAATTCGTGTCCAAGTTCTGGTGCTCCCTCTGTGCCCAGCTTTCAGGTTAAGTTTTGGGCTTCTCCTCGGCATACCATCCACAGACCAATGGACAAGTGGAGGGGTTAATCAGGTCCTGGGCAACTACCTACGCCACTTTGTTTTGGCACGTCAAGACGACTGGGCTAACCTGTTACCCTGGGCAGAATTATCGTATAATTATTTAGACTCGGAGTCTGCTGGGTCCGCCCCCTTCTTCATTGTCGGACAACTTCCGCGCCCACCCCTGCCCATCTCGGTGCCCTCTGAAGTGCTGGCCTTGGAGGATCTGGTCCACGACCTACCGGCCATCTGGGATCAGACACGCCTGTCTCTGCAACAGGCTTCTGCCCGGATGAAGAGGCAAGAGCCAAAGGAGAAGCCCTTCCCCCGTTTCTCTCCCGGAGACAAGGTTTGGTTATCAGCGAAGTACATGCCTTAAGTCCCCAGCTAAAAACTGGGGCCCCCGGTTCCCTGGGACCATTCGAGGTTTCAAGCGCTCAACCCCAGTGGCCTAAAAACTTGGGCTTCCCCCATGATGGGTCCCGAATTCCTTCCACGTTCCCTTTTAAAGCTGGTGATCTTGAATGCTTCTCCCGGAAATTCCTCCTCCGACCCCTGTGCAGATTCCCCCAAATCATTCCATAAAGGGGTCTTGTCCTAAAGACGATTGGGGGGAGGCGTCTTTTTCCTCATGATGGAAGCGGTTCGACCGGAAGAGGGCCCTTGGAGCCAGAGGACAATTTTGCCCATAATGTAACCCCAGAAATTCCTTAGGCCCAGAAAGAGGGGGGGGCCAAAAGGGGGGGGGTACTGTCAGGATGCCCCTGCGCCCTCACCCCGGGTGTGGGCGCATCTGTGCCCCGCATGGGGTCGCATGCCCCCCGTTCTCCTGCTTGTCCCCCTGCACATTTAACCGGCCGTGCTCCTGCTGCAGTCTCTGTCCCTCGGCGCGTGCAGCCCCAATAGTGTTAAATTTAAACGACCAGCGCACCGGTAATTTGTGATTGCCGTTCGCTGCCCCTATTTAAGCGTACCTCTTCCTGGTATCCCTGCCGGATCTTAAGTGCCTTACCGCCAACTGAAAAAGGTTTTTTTGAGTTTGCCCTGTTTACCTGTACCTTTTCCGTCCCCGACCACAAAACCTTCGCCCCCTGTCCTGACCTTTTTGACTGCCCCTGATAGAACCTGCATGATGATTTGACTACGCTAAACCTTGCGCCCCGCAAGCAAGTCACGTCAGGGGTAGCGCCCTCGAAATCCCCCCCTCCCCCCGCAGAAGTCCATCGCGTTTGCGGCGGGTTGGTGAAAAGGGGCCCAAACTTGATTCGCTCCCTGGGGGGCTAACACTATCGCTTGGGGTGGTAAAGTGGATCCATCTGTAAACCGTGAAAAACAAGGCAATAATAAAAAGTATTTTCTGATAATTATCAAACTATATAAAATTTAATTATTAAAATTGTAAAAAAAAAATTCCGAAAAAATTATTATCCCAAAATATAAAAAATCTCATAAAAAAATATTTAATTTTAGAATCTAAAACTAGTTTTAATGAAATAACCCTGATGATGTTGTTCAGATTTGACAATTTTTAATTTTACTACATGAAATTTAAACTTTATTTTTTCTGCTCTCACCCTTTATTTACATACAGCAAGAGCCGCGCAGTACAGATCTTTTGGGGCCTGTGTCCCCAAGAGGATTGTCCCATGTTTTATTCCGCATGCTATTTTAATACTTTTTTTTTTATTTTGCCTATTATTAGCTTTATACAGTTTGGCGCATTACTAATGCCCTAAGTTTCGTGAGCGCCAACCCAGGCAAAGTGCAATGAACATTTGACTCCATTTATAATCGCACAAAAACCACTTTCATAATTCAGGCGATTTACACTAAAAAAGGTCGACAATTACTTTGAAGCGCCTTCCTTATACATTCTCCCCAAAGATTGACTATATAAAAAATATGCTCCAACGTATGACAAATCTCCTGTCAAATTTGTTACAGGGCCCCCACCTACCATCTGTTTTTTTTATTTTGGAATAATAATATGGGGAAATGGGTCTAGTATTCAGGTGTCCCTGCTACCCCCGCACCCCTAATACCTATGCCTATATGGCATGGCACACAAAGATTGTCACCTTTTGTCTCATGCAAAAGCTTTGGTAATAAGTGCTGTTTTAAAGAGGAAGTGTAGCTGTTCCTGATATGTCTGATTTAGATAATACTTGTGTTCCCTATGATATAACAATTCTGCAGTAACTTTCCTTAGATCCCTGTTTTGTGGGGTTCCTGTTATGTCTCCTAAAAAAAATAATTACCAACCTGTCAAATGGGTGTTACTAGTTGGGGGTGTGTCCATGCACATTTTCCAATTAGTGCTGAACGAGTCAGTGTGTGCAGGGACACGCTCCTTAAAACCTTGAGTGGTAACACCCATCTGACTGATTCAAAAATACATTTCTACAAGGAATAAAAAAGGAATGACCCAACACAGAGTTATAAGAGAAGATGCTCCAGAATTGTTATTTCATAGGAAACGCAAGTACAATATATACTAAAACAGACATAGCAGAAGATCACAGGTCCTCTTTAACTCATTGCCTTCTGGTGGCCAAAGCCTGAAAAATTTGGGAAATCATAGGAAACATCCTGCTGGCTTACTAAACACCATTAGAGTGGAAATATTTGATGTGAGACAAACATATGCAAATGTCTCAGGTTTTAAGAAGAATTAGTCACAAATCCAATTTCACGAGTTAAGTCCTCGCACTGCTACAGAAATGATGAGCTCTCTGCAACCGCTCAGAGGTGTCTGTGATTAATGGCAGTCTTAACCTATCGCCGGGATGATTCTGTCTCCACTAATGCAGAGAATCATATAGTTAGAACAGTAGAGAAGTATATAACCAGCTATTACATAGCATAAAATATTAGCCAAATCGCTCTCCATACAGTGGGGAAGCGAAAACATTGTTACATTCCATTACATTCTAAGTTTCAATAGACAAATTGGGCCTCATGTATAAAAAAAAACTGTCTAAGGCTATGTTCACACGCACCACAATTACGGTAATCCATAGCTCTCATAGAGAACTATGGATTACGCCTCCTCTCCCCACTCGTACAATACGATCGTATTGTACACGCTAGGAGATAAGTGATATGTCAATTATTCGCGCTGATTACGCACCACGAGTAATGCATGTCTATGGGGGCTGGCAGGCTGCCGTACCCCCGGGCTTCGGGTGTAGACGCGACTCCCAAATCACCTGGCGTATTGCGACGCACAATTACGCCGTGTGCACATACCCTTAGGCGGGTTCACGCTGTGGGGCACATTTAACAAGGCAGTTGCGCCAGAATTCTGGAACAATTTGCATCAAAAATAATGTCTTACAGGTTTCACACCACATTTACTATGAGCGACATGTATGTACGGGGCTGCACCAGTATTCTGGCATCTTGTCAGCCCAAAAACTGGCGCAGCCCTGTTCTCTAGATGTATGAGCACTCCAAAATTAGATGCATTATAGAGCGCCCGCAGAACTTTGTAAGTTGAGATCGGGGGACGTGCTGGAGGCGTGTCACACTACAACCATACGAAGCTACATATGTATAACTTTTTATCTGCAAATCCAGGTGCATAATTGCTGGAACAGGTAGAGCACATTAAAAGTGGTTTACCTGAGCCAGAATTGTCGCTTTGTAGCTAGAAAGTGCTAAATCTATGAGCCGCAGTAGAACAGGTTCATAGATTCAGGCGCATTCCATGCTACTAATGCGCATAATAAAATGGCGCCTGGGGGAAAAAATCATACATGTCACTCTATGGCTATGTTCACACGGCCTAACTGCGGGGCGTAATTTTGCCCCGCAATTACACCGTGTGGATGAGGGCAGGTCGGGAGCGGGGGAGTGAGCGGGGGGCCGGCACTTCGCCGGCCCATAGACAATCACTGCTAGCGGCGCGTATACGCCGCTAGAAAGTGACATGTCAATTATCTCCCCGCCCGGGGGGTGTGAGCTCGGTAAAATGGGCGTGGCTTGACGTAAAATGAGGCAGAATTTTGTCACAGTTAGTGGCGTAAAAGTAAGCCAACCTAATGGTGGCACAAAGTTAGAGGGCACAGGTGTAACCTGCACCAGATTTATCAACACCGTGATAAATGTGTTGCTTTGTAAGACTGTCTGGTCTAACTTAAAACTGTCTTACAGTTAGACACTATTGATAAATGTGCCCCAGTGTCTCTTGCATGATTTTTTTTTTTCCTTTGGGGGGGTGGATTCATGTTTTTCTGTGATTATGCAACAAAACACGCACAAAAAATGTGACATTAGGGTCCCATTGACTTAAATAGGAATTAGCTCGAATCAGGCACACAGCTGTGTTTTTTTGTTTTTTTACACGATTTTGTGCACCGTTGGCCGCGTTATGCGCTGTGTAAATGCGCCAATAAACGCATCAAATACAATAAAGTTCCCTGTAATGAGAAAAACACATGAAAAAAAGCAGTAAAAGTCACATCAGCTGAAGAAACCACAAAAAACCGCAGGAAAAACCATGCTTACAAACACACAGCTCTCCTGTGAAATCAGACCTTATTTCACTGCAAAAAATAAATAATGTAAAAATATTCGTTCACACTGTGGATATGGACACGGATTCTAAACCGACTGTAAACCGACCTCCATTATGCCTTATGTAAAATCAGCGGCGCCGGTCAGACTAAGCTGATTTTTAGCATGTACTGGAGCTGCGGATTTGTCTCTACATGACTGCCGAACCATGTGACCACCGGCCTTACATATGATTGCCCTAATGATTCAGGATTAACTGTCATAATTATCAGTTGCTTTCTGAATCTACTACAATAAAGCAAAGCTATGATAAGTGACAGTAGCTTATCTGCATGATAGATTAGAGTCTGAAATCCACCTCCTGTTCCATCTTCTGTATACTGCATTTATGCTTCATAAAGACACAGCCCCGACCAGTACCTTCAGCATAGCTCCAGGGTCTATTGAAGGCCAGGCTCAGATGGCTGCTTTGTCCTTCCTCCATCTCCATGCTTTACACTGCAGCTTTGTCCTTCCTCCATCTCCAGGCTTTAAACTGCAGCTTTGTCCTTCCTCCATCTCCAGGCTTTACACTGCAGCTTTGTCCTTCCTCCATCTCCATGCTTTACACTGCAGCTTAGCTTCTTCAGATTGGCTGCTGTGTACAAGCTTCACAGGACATTACTACATGAAAATGTTATTTTCATAAGGCTATGTCTATACAGCACAGGAATATTGTCAGATTTTTGACGGTTTCAGTATTTTGAAACTGCTGAGAATCTGATAGTACATTGTGCTGCACTGACAGCAATGAAAAACCCACATGAAAAATCCGGCGGAATATGCAACATGTTGAATATTACACCAGAGTCCCGCGGTTTGCTGTCAGATTCCCGTACTCTCAATTGTACGAGCAGACCCATTCCAATATCAGTAGCACACTATTAACTAAAAAACTATCAAAAGGCACATAGGAATTTTTGAAAAAGCATTTCTGCTACTTAGGAAAAAGTTTTTGAGGTTCTTAGTTCACATTTTTGATCAAAACTGCTTCAGCCCACCTCCCAATCAGCAAAGGGACCTCAATACAGGTGGGAACCTGCACTAACTTTACCTCTCTTTAGGGCTTGTTCAGACCTCCATACTTCAGTGAGTGAAGGCTCCAGCTACTAGGTACACTGCATTGATTGTGCACCTATGCTCATTTAAAAAAAATAAAAAAATGTCGATGTGCAAATCCAAATCTTGTTTTCTAGATTGTCCGTATAGGGGAGTAGCTGCCTCCTTGTTGGTTTTTCGCACTCCATCCACCTTCACAGGTTTTTAAATCAATGCAGTGTACCTAGTAGCTGGAGCCTTCACCCCCTGAAGTATGGAGGTTTGAAAAGGCCCTAAAAGAGAGGTAACGTTAGAATAGGTTCCCACCTGTATTGAGGTCCCCTTGCTGATTGGGAGGTGGGCTTAAGCAGTTTTGATCCAAAATGTGAACTAAGAACCTCAAAAAAATTTTCAGCAGTCAGATCATTTTTTGCTATAATGATTGCAATTGTTAATTGGAATGTTGTACATGTTATAGAATTTTGTACGTATTATACCTGACATTTATAATATGTTATTATGTCATATTGAAGGAATTATCTTTATTCTGTTTTGTTACCATATCACTTTATTGAAAACATTTTAATAAAAATACAGTTTAACAAAAAAAATAAAATTTCATGTATCCTAAGTAGCAGAAATGCTTTACATTTTCCTATGTGCCTTTAAGATAGTATTTTAGTTAGTAGTGTGCTGCTGGTATTGGAATGTGTATGTATATTGCTGCTGTAACAGTGTGCACCTATGCTCATTTTTTTCCAAAAAGTTTTTGGGATGTGCAACACCAAATATTGTTGTCTAGATTGTACGGGCAGACGTAAAAAAACTAAAACCGACCACAGTTTTGCACAAATCAGTGCCAAAAACCACGGTCCTGCATAGGACAAAGTGTCTCTGCTTTCCAATGTTTTTTGTCCTATGCTGTGTGGCCCTAGTCTAAGGAGAGAAAATTATTATTAACAGGAAACTAAACCCCAGTGAGAAATAGAAAATCGGTAACCTTCCCCAATAGACTGAGGAGGAGGAACAGAGAGGGAAGCGGCTAATATATGACTTCCTGGCCTGCGCTGTAATAATCATGGAGCCTTTATATAAAGCGCAGCTTCCCCCTACAGCTTCCAGCACGTAGGCAAGAAACCACAGTTCCTAATACAAAGTGCCCGGGTCAGTGGATCCAGCGAGAACCAGAGCAGCTTATCCATTAAACAACCTCAACTCAATTAAGGATATTGATTAATCAATTAGCGAAAGCTTTGCTCAACTTCTAAGGAAGAAGAAAATCACAAAGCGGATGACAGATGACTGCGCTGCTACGGATATGATAGGAAGAAAGTCATCACCTAATTTATTGAGGAGAGAAAACGAGGAGCTTTTTTCCTAATTTAAAGGGACATTACACTGAAATACTAGTAGGGGCAGGAGATTTAAAAAGGTTGTGCGGTACTAGAAAAACATGGAGGGTTTTTCTCAAAAACAGCACCCTACCTGTCCACAGGTTGCCCCGGAAACACACCCTGGTAAGAAAAGCTGCAGTGCGACAAAAACTGATGGACTTATTGAAGAAGTCAGCAATATTTTTTTACAAGCTTGCTGAACGCCTGTTGTCTTAATGGGTAGTTAGCATATAACTCCGCATGGACGTTCTGGAGCAACAGTGCACATTTCACAGCTACATGGTAATTGTGCAACTGCGGGAGTAGAAATCCGGATATCAGAAGCAGCCAGCCTCTCCAGTGAAAAGCAGGATATTTTAAACTGTCCCACCCTTTCCCCCATCTTTTATATAAAGTGCCCCGGCGCCTGCTTCCGGGCCGCCGAAATGTATCGTCAAACCCAGTAAACTTCGGGAGCTGTTTTTAAATAAGCACCCCAGGTTACAGGAGATATCAGCAACAGCATAGAAAAAAGTTATGTTAAAATGCCCACCCCCCTTTTCTGACCTACATATAACGTTCGTAACAGAAAAGTGACACAATTCCAAAACTTATTTGAGACCACTTTTTGCCATTAAAAAATATCCCTGATAAAATTAAAGTGCAAAATAAATATTTTATTTCATATGTTTTTTTTACTTATTTTTTAAAAAATCGAATGTAAAAACAACATAAAAATAAAGCCTTATGTATCAAGGAAAAAAGGCAGAAAAATGTGTAAAATAAGTGCGGAAAAAGCCTTATCTTTCAAAACCCAGAAACAAAAATTTTAAAAAAACGTCCCGTTCAAAAATAGGCGGTAGACAACCTAGTCCGAAACTGGTTAATCCCATGAAACCCATTTAACTTGAAGCCCCTGGACCTCAAAGTCAGGGGCATAGCTATAGAGGGTACAGAGGAAGCAGTCGCTACCAGACCCAAGCTTGAGGGGGCCCAAAGGACCCTCTGTCACATACGACTACACCAGCATAATCAATGGTACGTGGTAGGCGGAGGCCAGTTTATAGATTTTGCATTGGGGCCCCAAATCTTTAAGTTATGCCCCTGCCCAAAGTAATACTTGTAACAGAGACCCACCACCTACCATGTGCCATGTATAATCCTTTATTTTATTATGTGGCACAGAGGCATTTGAATCCTCAGGGGGCTCTCGGTTTGGGTTTTATGCCTTCCCCCCCCTAAAGGTTGCTTCAATATTTCCTGGGCTGGGCCTAATATTTCCTGGGCTCCACGACCTCTCCCCTCCATACATCTCTCCCCTACTTTCCAAATATCTCCCCTCACGCAATCCCCTCCTCTCAGGCCTTCTCCTTGCTCTCCCCTTATAGCTCCTCACACAACCGTCTCCAAAACTCCCTGTTTCACTACACTCTGTAACCCCCTGCCCCCAAAACATCAGCCTCCCCCCACTTCACCCCCTTCCAAAAAAAAAACCTGAAAACCCCTTTCTTCAGGGTTCCTACAACCTTCAAATAAACTTGTCACTACTTCCTCCCAGACATGCTGCCCCCACCTCCTGTCTCTTTTCCCCCCCCCTTTAGATTTTTAAGCCCCCGCAGGTAGGGTCCTCTCTCCCTCTGTGTGCCAATTGCATTATTACTTACATTGACCGTTTATTTTTGTAATGTATGTAAACCCCCCGAATGTACAGCGCCTGGATTCAATGGGGGCTCTAAAATACTTAATAAAAATAAATAATAAAAAAAATAATAAAATAATAATAGTTGGGCTACATTGGGGACGTAAAAATTTCCCTTCATTTACTGTGTTTAAAACTACACCTGATTGCTCCATTATTGGGTGTCAAAATGGAAAGTCCCAGTATAATAATGGGGTGATGAATTTATAGGTTGATGACATCATTTAGCACAGCTTTCCCTCTTTTTATGTTCTCATTTAAGGTTGGGGGGGGGCAAAAGAGTCCCCCAGGGCAGGGGGGGCCAGTAACCTATGCAGTCCATATTGCCATGCTGCTGGGATAAGAAGAAAAAAAAACCGCAACTTCAAAACATGCAAGTATATAGTATAATTGCAAAAAAATATTTTTTTTTCCCCTTTTCAAATCAACATAATTTTTATGGGCAAAAAAACTCTAGTGCGTTTACAATGATATCCGGGGACCGTTATCCAAACAGAAACAATATTTTTCCAAGGGCGTCCACAAATTCCCGAAAGCCCAATAGGGGAGAGAAACAGACAGAGGGGGGCGCACCCGAACATGTGACGTTTCAGGCAGATCCCCCTCCCTTCTCAAGCACTTATGCCCAGTTTCTCGACTTTCCTTTTATACTCTTCATATCTCACAAAACCTTACAAAAACTCTGCGTAACACAATCATTTTACCAACCTTTACAGGATATAAATAGAACACATTAAAAACACTTAGGGCGAATTATGAAATTTGGCGTTTTTTTAAAAAAACAAAAAATTTCATGAGCATAATAATAGCCTAGAATGCACCTGATTTATGAACCCGCTCTACAGCAGGTCATAAATCAGGCGCATTCTAGCGCTTGTATAACATTTCTGGCTCAGGTAAAGCACCTTGAAAGTGCTCTACCTGTTCCAGCAGCTTTATACGGTCCTAGTGCGCCCCGCCTTCCGCATGCCCCCTGAAATCAGGCGCATTACAAAGTGCCGCAGGCGCAATGTAATGCGCCTGATAATGGCGTGCTGGCCATTTAAAAATGTAGCGAACGGGGCTGCGCTGGATATCGGGCAGAAAAGACGCCCCGTTCATACATGTCACCCTTAATCATCAAATATTGAGAACAAATCCTATAAAAGACCTTTAGGCTGAGATTCTCATTCAAGCCTGCTGGTGCTAGTGTATTCATAGCATATATCCAGGCAGCCTCCCGTTGTAAGAGGCATATCTTAAAATTTTGTCCCTCCCTACATGGACTATCATTATATAATGCAAGTAGCATGTTTTATGCACAGTAAATGATCTATACTGAAGTTTGGAAAATAAATGGAACTTTTTGCAATTATAATATATACCTGCATTTCTCTAAAGTTGCAGTCTGGTTAAGGAGTGATGAGGATCTCCTGTTGTACGGGTGTTGTGGATTGACCAGCGCTTGGATATAGTAGCTACCACGTTGTTTGTATAAGAACTGGAGAGCCACCAAACCTCTGCGGGTCAATGGTGGTCAATTCTTTACAAAATACAGGAGCCACATTATGGCAGGATATGTAACATGTCTTAGAACAAGGATGTAAACACAATCCAATATCAGCAGCACTCCAAGTCCTCAGCTTGGATTATGCACTCCGCCCACCTGCACAGGCTTTTTAATCAGATCAGGTTTATATCAGGAACTTTCTAATAATGAAGTGTGGAGGTCTGAACAGAGAGGTAGCATGTAGCATAGGTTCCCACCTGAATTGGGGTCACCTTGCTGCGGTAGGTGGGCATTTACAGTTTTGATCAAAACTGTACACTAAGAACCTCAACATTTTTCATATACCGTATATACTCGAGTATAAGCCGACCCGAGTATAAGCCGAGGCAACTACTGTTGCCACAAAAACCGGGAAAGCTTCTTGACTCGAGTATAAGCCTAGGGTGGAAAATGCAGCGGCTACTGATGAATTTTAAAAATAAAAATAGATACCAATAAAATTACATAGGCAGGTATAGGCAGTTTAATGTCCCCCATAGGCATGTATAGGCAGTTTAATGTCCCCCATAGGCAGATATAGGCTGGTATAGGCAGCTATATGTCCCCCATAGGCAGGTTATAGGCTGGTATAGGCAGCTATATGTCCCCATAGGCAGGTTATAGGCAGGTATAGGTCGTTATAGGCAGATATAGGTCCTCATAGGCAGGTTATAGGCAGGTAATTGCCCCCATCGGCAGGTATAGGTCATTATAGGTCCCCCTTGGCAGGTATTGGTTCCCTAGGCAGGCTATAATCAGGCTATAGGCAGGGTATAGGCAGTTATAGGCCCCCCCTAGGCAGGTATAGGTCCCCTAGGTAGGCTATAGGCAGGTATATGTCCCACTAGGCAGGCTATAAGCAGGTATATGTCCAACTAGGCAGGCTATAGGCAGGTATATGTCCCACTAGGCAGGCTATAGGCAGGTATAGGTCCCCCTATGCAGGCTATAGGCAGGGTATAGGTCCTCTAGGTAGGCTATAGGTGACTATAGGCAGGTATAGGTCCTTTAGGTAGGCTATAGGCAGGTATAGGGGCTATAGCCAGGTATAGGTCCTTTAGGTAGGCTATAGGCAGGTATAGGGGCTATAGGCAGATATAGGTCCTTTAGGTAGGCTATAGGCAGGTATAGGGGCTATAGGCAGGTATAGGTCCTATAGGCAGGTATAGGTCCTTTAGGTAGGCTATAGGCAGGTATAGGGGCTATAGGCAGGTATAGGGGCTATAGGTAGGCAGGTATAGGTCCCCTAGGCAGGTATAGGCAGGCATAGACAGGGTTTAAAAACAAAAAACAACAACTTACCTGGCTCCTCGCTGCTCCGTCTCCCTCGCCGCTCCGCCTCCTCGCTGTCCGGTCTCCCGCGTGCTCTCCTGCATCTTCCCGGCACAGGCGGGTGACGTCATCAGGCCGCGCACGCAGCGTGATGACACACGCTGCCTGTGCTGGAAATCTCCGGAACACGCCGCGAATTGCGGGCCGGGGGCCCCGGAGGCCACTGCGGAGCACGGAGTGCTCGCTCTCGGCCCCGCAGTGGTATCCCTTCACCTATATGCGCTCCGGAGGAGTCGCATATAGGTGAAGGGATCGCGGACAGTGCCCGGACCACCAAGCGTCCGGACACTGTGCACTCACTCGGCCTTCAGTTATATGCGCTCCCTGAGGAGTCGCATATAACTGAAGCGTCCCTGTCGGCACTCGGGCCATCGCAGCGCCTGAGCGCCGACAGTGACTCGAGTATAAGCCGAGGGGGATTTTTCAGCACATTTTTTGTGCTGAAAAACTCGGCTTATACTCGAGTATATACGGTATTTCCTATTAGCAGAAAAGCTGTTCCAAAAATTCTTATGTCCTTTTTGAATGTTTTGTAGTGTTTCTGGAGTGCTACTGATATTGTATTGTGTTTGCATTAGAACAAGGATGTGACACATCATAGAGTGACATGTCGCGACTCATCAGCATCCACAACCAAAGTAGTTGCAATCAAATGAAAACTGGGGCAATATTTGGAAGTAGTGATTAAGCCCAAGTACAAGGGCTATGTTTGCACCTTCTATGGGGGTTCTAAAAATTCAGACATTTTAAGAGCAATTGAACCACAACCGGCACAACCCTCACAATAGGTGCAGTCCTTCACATCCACCATGTTTGATGCACCAGTTTTCATGTTGCCCTTCAGCACATTGATACAGCAGAGGGTAAGTTTGCATTCCTTTCATTCACCTTGACGACTATAGTTGAAAGAAGGGGGTTGCATATATTTACACACCGTGTTTATATATACTAAACATACAATATATAGAGAGAGAACGCCCAATTAGACTGCTAGGTGGTGACAGAAGTAAACTTTTACTTTCTTATCATAGTAAAATTGTTGTGACAGCTTCAAGGTCACGGCCTGGCCAGTGCAGACTCTGCTTAATGCGGTACTTTAGCAGTCTGGAGTCGTAGTCTGCGTTCACGAGTGTTAGCGGCTGGAGATTCACGGCCTCACACTTCACCATCGTCGAGTCCATGCATGACATTTTCAGAAGCTAATTAAATCTGCATCCGGCGCTGAGCCATGTTAATGGAGACACACACAGCCAGTTAACATTCCAGCTTCGGGAACAGTTTAACACGTCCGTAGGCAACAGATGCTAAAATACAAATAATTCAGCACCTCGGAGAGCGCGATACTGTCCATTAAGCGGCATCACACCAATGCATCAGCGCTCACCGGAACATGGATGACTCGGTGTGAAGCCGCACAAGGTCCGGACGGCCGATGGCTCAATAGATTCCTTCTTAAAGGGGCCATGCATTACCAGGTGCCATAGATGGCAGGAGATGGCGACAATCTAGAACAGATCAACTGGATTTGATGTGGATGAATAGTACCAACATATTCTGTAGCAATGGGGAAGGCAGAAATCTTCAGCCTGTGGCTCCACACCACAAACTACAACTCTCAGAATGCCATTACAGCCCGCATAGCAGTTTTCCAGCACAAGTTTTCAACCTATGACTTTCCATTAGCTGTGAAACTACAACCCTCCGCATGCCTAGACAGTCGGCCTATCTGTTCTGTAGTACTGTATAGCAGAAGCCTATCATTTTTTTTAGCTATTTGTGAAACTACAACTCCCAGCAATTCCTGGCAGCCTGCCTATATTTTTCTGTACTACTGTATAGCAGATATCTTTAACCTTTGCATTTCGGCTATGTTCACACGGCTTAAAATTGGACGTATTTCAGTCCGTAATTACTCGCCATAGTGCGCGAATTACGGCTGGAATACGTCCCAGTCATTACAGTAATCCACAGTTCTCATAGAGAACTATGGATTACGTCTCCTCTCCCCGCTCGGCGAATCCGCCGCGGGGGGGGGGGAATAAGTGACAGGTCATTTACTAGCGGCGTATACGCGCCGCTAGTAATGATAGTCTATGGGCCGGCGAGGTGCTGGCCCCCACTCCCACTCCCGCCCCCGTCCACACGGTGTAATTACGCCCCGCAAATAAGCCGTGTGAACATAGCTTTCTAGTTGTGACACTACAACTCCAATCATTCTCTGCCACCCTGCCTATCTATTTCTCAGCACTATACACCAAGTCTTCAACCATTAATTTTCTAGTTGTTTTGACACTACAACTCCCAGCATGCCATCACTACCTATCTGATCTGTACAGAAGATATCTACAAGCTGTGACCCTATAGTCAGTGGTGCAGCTACAGGGGTCGCAGCGGTCGCACTTGTGACCAGGGCCCTGAGCTTGGGAAGCCCGCAGGCCTTCCTCACCACATAGCTGCATCGCCATCTCTGATTAGCCCACTATGGGACAGGTGTATCCCCCAGTGGGCCCCCAGCACCGGCGGGTCTGTACCCTGCCGACTTCTCCATGGGTAAGACAGCGTGATGTAGTAACATCATCACGCCACCCGGGCCACTTCCTCTGCTGAGTAGCGTCACAACACTTGGGTCGGACATCAGCTTTAGAAGAGCCCTGTTTGGTGGGGAAATGGGGAGAGGTGAGGTTTTTTTTTCATTCTGTGATGGGGCCTACGCTGTATAACTAGCTACTAGAGGGAACATTTATATCTAGCTACTAGGGGAGACTATATACCTACCTACTACGGGGACATGAATACCCACCTATAAGAGGGTGACTATATACCTACCAACTAGCGGGGCATGTACACTTACCTAAAAGAGTGTGACTTTTTACCTATCTACTAGGGGGACATGTATAGCTACCTACTAGAGGGTGATTATATACCTATCTATTGGGGGCATTACATACCGACCTATTAAGGGGACATGTATACCTCTCTACTAGAGGGTGACTATATACCTACCTACGGGGGACATGTATACCTACCTACTAGAGGATGATTATATAGATACGTACTGGGGGGACTATATATCTACCTACCAAGGGGACGGGGCTAAATACCAACTTACTAGTGGTAAATATATCTACCTACTGGAGGAGGAACCATATATAGGGGAAGGAAGTTCCTTATAAACGAGGAGGTCACAGGTCATAGACTGGTAATTGGGACATTGTCCCTTTCAACATTCAAACAGTGCCAAGCGCATGCCCTAGGGGGTGCTTGTGGGTGCACAGGATGCCAGGGAGTTGGAGAGAGAGCAGGAGAGCTGTAAATGCCGGCTGATACTGGCAGCCGGGACAGATGAGTATACCGCGGCAGAGGGAACCATAGGCAATGGAACATAGTAGAAACCTGGCCATGCCCACGAACTGCAACGGGAGCCGCGCCATGGACCGGAAACACAACTAAGGCCCCTGGAGAGACACGGGCACATCCGCGGCTTGAGAAAGGGGCCACGGCGTGGACCGTGACAATACGTCTATTCTGAAAAGGCAATCTCTGGATATGATGCTGAGCACGTGCACCAACTCTTTGGTCAACCATTGCGAGGCCTGTTCTGAGTGGAACCTTTCTTGGTAAACTGCTGTACGGTCATAGTCAGAAAGACTAGGCTGATGTAATTAGGTCACAAATGGTCTGAAGTGACACTCGGTGCCTCTCCCCTCCCTTGAATGTGCCTGGAGCTGTGCGGCATTCATCATCCAGTTCCATGGGGCACTGTTCACAATGAAGCGCTCATCATTGTGTGATGGAGCCAAAGGACATCCACTTCTGTGGCTCCTCCAGTTTCTCTATATCTCTGATACAACCTGCTCAGTGGCCAATTCCGTCTGAGAGCATCCTGCTTGAAGCCTCACAATGACGAGGTACTGTTGATCAGTTGTAAGGTGTCAAAATGTGAACAGCATGATGAGGAGGACTGTTTAATTTGAAATTCAAATTCATCCCCTAAACTTATTGGGTGATTCAGGGATCAAACACTGGTATTGAATTTTGCCATTAAGCTCCTTGTTAGAGATCAGCAAGTTGTGCAAAAACTACTGAAACATTGAACAGTTGGACATGTGCATTATAAATAGAAGAAATGGTCTCACTTAGTTCATTTAAAAAAAAAAATTAACAAAATTTTGGGCGACGTATGAGATTTGGTGTTTAAACACCAAATTTCATGCGCATAATAAAAGCCTAGATTGCACCTGATTTATGAACCTGCTCTACAGCAGGTCATAAATTAGGCACATTCTAGCACTAGGGCGACAGTTCTGGCTCAGGTAAACCACTTTGAAAGTGCTCTACCTGTTCCAGCAGTAATGCGCCTAGAAATGCCGTAGCAAAGCTATAAATCTATAGCTTCGTACGGTTGTAGTGCGCCCTGCCTCCCGCACGCCCCCAAAATCAGGCGCATTACAAAGTGCCGCATGCACTATGTAATGCGCCTGATATTGGCGTACGGGCCATTTAAAAATGTAGCAAACAGGGCTGCGTCTGATATCGGGCTGAAAATACGCCAGATAGCTGGTGCAGCCCCGTTCATACATGTTGCCTTTTATGTTCAGTCTGAAATTTCAACCAAAATTGAAATATCCCTAACTTTCCATGAGTAGTGTACATTTGCCTTCCTACAACCCTACCCCAATCCTAACCACAACCCTACCCCAACCCTAACACTACCCCAACTGTAACCTATCTTCAACTGAACCTCTTATTACCAATGGTAATCATTATAACAGCACAGGGAGAATCGTCTCGGGCAGCAACAGTACTTGGAGCAACAGCATGGGGTGCAACATTCAAGGTAAATAGATCACGGGGAGCAACATTGCGGTGAGCAGAGTGGATTTTTGGTATGGAAGCTCCTCACAGTACGCTCTATACTTTCTGTGAGGCTTTTCTGCAACAAAAGTCTGATCCCCATTGATTCCTATCGGCATTTTACTCACGTAAACCGCCTCAATAATGGATGTTACTTCTTTTTCAGTGGTGAAAACGTGCATGAAAACCACATAATGTGAATTACAATGCAGTTTTCCATAGGAATTAATGAAAATGAACTTGGAGAGTTTTCTAGGTGTTTTGGACACTGTGAACATACCCTTACTGACAAGTTTTAACCCTTCACAGGTCTGTAGCATTTTGACCTGCTGTTTAATCCCTTTTATCACCAATATTAAAAAGCTCAGCTAGGAAGAGCAGTGGTGAAATGTCAGTCACTGCTATAGAACCACCCACAGCCTGAAAAAAATAGTGGGAGCCAGAAGCTGGCAGTGAAGCACAGGCTTTGTGGAACATCATGGCGAGAACACTTCTCTAAGGCTATGTTCAGATGGCATAATTGCGGGACGTATTTCGCCCCGCAATTACGGCGTATGCTCGGGAGCGGGGCGTGGCGGCCTGCAGCTCGCCGGCCCCAAAGACATTAATTATTCATGGCGCGTATACGCCGTGAATAATTGACATGTCACTTCTCTCCCTGCTCGGCGTATTGTTCGAGCGGGGAGGGGAGACAGAATCCACAGTTCTCTATGAGAACTGTGGATTACCGTAATGACTGGGTCGTATCTCACCCCGTATTTAGCGCAGTACGGCACGAAATACGGGGCGAGATACGTCCCATTTTAAGCCGTGTGAACATTACCTAAGAATCAGCTGAATCAGTTTCAACATGGTTGAGTAATAAGGAGCCTCAGGACCAATTTACTTGCAGCCTTCTTACCAAATCAGCACCACACCTCCCTAAAAGGTATGTGGCACTGCAGCTCAGCCCTGGTAACTTTTATAAAGCTGAGCTGTAATTCCATACAGAACCTGTGGGCAAGTGTGGTGCTGTTTCTGGAATAAAGCAGCAAGGGGCACAATCAAGGCAGTATTGGCAAAACTGCTGTAAGAGGCCCTGATCAAATTCATAAAAAGGGGCCCATTGATATGGAGTAGGATAGGAAATGGTAATGGGCAATGGGTGCAGAGAGAGTCCTGAAATTACTGATGGCAGCCCTGAATGCAGTTATATTTTTCTAATCCTAGATACAACACATTGCACAATGGAGGAACACGCAACTCCGCTTACTTATTCAGTACATTGCTGCAAGAATAATTCTGTTCCCGAGGCTCGTATTCGGCAACGGTTCTTTAGAAACCATATTTATGCTGTAAAATCTTGAAATGTTCTGCTCGAGCCTCACATCTTGCTATTCACTTTTAACTTGTGCCCATGGACAAAAAATGTCAAGATCAAAAGAAGCAACAGGAAACTTAAAATGTCAGGAGTCCGTAATTGTAGAATACATACACAGGCAGCCGGTCGGCGAAAAGAATCAGAGCGTCGATGTCAAGCATATGTTTACATGATGGAATTCATCAGCGCCAATTCAGCGATGTTAAAGAAACTACGCAGATTTTCTCCCTACTATACCTTATAATAGATGGCGTGGAAAACGCCTTAAAAGTTACATGTCAATTCTTGGTGGCGCTGAAAATTTTTAGCGCCAAATGCAATTCAGCGCAGAGGAAAATCAGTGCCATGGTTTTCGGTAGGAAATAACCATCGTCTTAACATCTGCGCTGAATCCATACCCAAAATTAGCCTCCAAATCAGTTGTGTGAATGTAGCCTAAGGCTACATTCACATGGCGTAATTGCGGTGCGCACAGTACGCGCCCCAATACGCCGGGTGATTTGGAAGTCACGTTAATCAGCCCGCCGGCCCCATTGACATGCATTACTCGCGACGCGTAATCACCATGTCACTTATTGTAGGTATTGTACGCGCGGGGGAATGAGGCATAATCCATAGGTCTCTATGAGAGACGTAATTGTGACGCACAACTTGTATTAAGCGCAAATACACAGCGAAATGTGCACCGAATTTATGCCGTGTGAATATACCCTAAGACGACAGGAAACAACGAGAGCATCTCAGGCCTCACTTTGCTGACCGCTGCCGCAGAAAACTTCTCCTTCACAGTTTGATTTTGGGCAATTCTTTTTTTCTTTTTGCGGCTATTGTCTTGAGCTATTTTTTCAGTATAGGTGCAAGAATACAAGTGAAAATCCTATGTATTACGAATCCTTTTGCTTCTAGAAGGAATGAGTGAACTGCAGCAATTTTAAATCCGCACTGAGTAAAAAAAAAAGGAGGTTTCATACATTTCAGCTGTGCAAAAAAACAGTAATAAAAATGCACATGATCACTGCTATAGAACCACCTACATACAGAAAGTAAAATTTAAAAAAAAATCTACAATCAACTTCAAGCTTTCTTTGATAAAAAAAAAACAAACTTCTAGCTAACCTCCGGCCGCTGAAGTGAATGGACTAATATAAAATGCACTATAAACGTTGCTTTTTTTCTGTAGCTTTTTTTGGCACTTTGGGTGCATTTTTTTGGGTCAGTGGGTGCATTTTTTGGAGCAGCTAAAACAAAAATGGTGCAGAATTAATAACAACGAAGAATGGTGAAAATGTTTATTATTTAATTTTCAAGCTTCCCACATCAATTTTTTCTCTGTGGTAAAACAGCTTTAATGTATTTGGAAAAAGTCTTTAATTATTACCTGTCTCTACAAAACCCCTTTAACAGCATTTGGAGAGATGCTTTACAGCAGCTTCATGGGCATAGGAGCCTGTGAACAGGAGAAGACCTATTGACTATAGGAGTTTTCTGGGCATGCTCTGTGTCCTGGGAAGAAATCAGTGTGCAGGGAGGAGGAGAGGGAGAGCTGTAACTATCTCCTATTGTGACTGGTGGATCCTGTGCTATCTATATACATTGGTGTCACCTTTCAGTGTAATCCTGCCTGCGCTGCTAAAGAGGAGACTGCTGAAAAGTTTTCTCTACAGAACAGGAAGTGTCAGACAATTATTAAGCCTAGTGGGCAAAGTGAAAACTGTAATATTTCAGATTTTTTTTTTACAAACAAAATATTGATAGTGATATGACAAATTTTAAAAAACATAAATGATAAAAAAAAAGTGTTTAACATTAAAACATAAGTTAAACAATAGATCATTTTTGATGACACATTCCCTTTAACTTTCAGCTAACATCACCAAAAAAAGTGCAACGAAAAATACTGTGTAAAAGCATCCTAACCCTACATTGAAATGACAGATTCATATCTGATGTGTTTTCTGTGGCAGAAATATAAGGCTCATGAATTGCAGATTTGCTGTTGGTGTGAAGCAGTTCGGCAGCAAATTCACAAGAGGATTATCCCCATTGACATTCAATGGGACTAATCCTTGGTGTTTCTACCCGATTGGAGTGAGATGCTCCTAAATCCTTTACTCTATTTTTTACTGCATGTGAGTCGAAGAAACCACATTTCATGCCACTGCACGGGATCTGAATTTTGCCATGGAATACATGCTGAAATCTGCATGAAAAAATCCCCTTTGGTAACATAGGGTGGCATATATGAACGGGGCTGCGACAGATATCTGGCGTCTTTTCAGACTGATATCAGGCGCTGCTCCATGTGCTACATTTTTAAATGGTCCGCACGCTATTATCAGGTGCATTACATAGCGGGAGGTGGGGCGCACTAGAATTGTAGGCGCATTACTGCTGGAACAAGTAAACCACTTTCAATGTGTTATACCTGAACCAATGTTAAATGTCGTACAAGCGCTAGAATGCGCCTGATTTATGACCCGCTATAGAGCGGGTTCATAAGACAGGTGTATTCTAGACTAATATTATGCACATAAAATTTGGCGTTTAAACACCAAAGATACCAGTCTATACAGGAACTGCAGACTGCATATTACCCCATACAGTGACCATATAGTGGAAGATACCAGTGAGGGGTGGGGAGGAACAGATGACTAACACACTGGAGATTGTGCTACAGTTATGGCCTGTACTCCTAAAATTCATATTACCAGGTAGGTAGGTGGACAAGGATATAGGTAGATGGGTAAATGGACAAGGCCCCAGGTAGGTAGGTAGGTAGGTAGGCCCTATTTAGGTATGTAGACCCCCGTTACATAAGTCGGAAGGTAAGTTAGATAAGCCTAGGTAAGTAGGTAGGCTCCAGGTAGGTTAGTGGGTAGGCCCCAGATATGTAGGTCCCAGTTAGGTAGGTAGATAGATCCCAGGTAGGTTGGTAGGCCCCAGTTAGGCAGGTAGGCCCCAGTTAGGCAGGTAGATAAGTCCCAAGTAGATATGTAGACCCCAGTTAGCTAAGTAGGTAGGCCCCAAGTAAGTAGGTAGTAGGTGGGCCCCAGATATGTGAGTGGGCCCCATGTATGTAGGTCGAAGGTGGGCCCTTGGCAGGAAAGTGGGCCCCAGGTAGGTAGGTTGTTGGTGGGCCCCAGTTAGGTAGATTGAAGGCAGGCCTCAGATAGATGGGTTGTAGCTATGAGCCCCAGGTAGGTAAATTGTAGGTATGGCCCCAGTTAGTTAACTGGTAGATATGACTCCAGTTAGGTAGGTTGTAGGTATGTCCCCCAGTTAGGTAGGTGTTATGTATAGCCCCAGTTAAATAGGTGGTGGGCCCCAGGTAGCTAGGTTGTAGGTGGGCCCCAGGTAGCTAGGCTGTAGGTATAGCCCCAGTTAAGTAAGTTCAAGGTATAGTCGCATTTACGTAGGTGGGCTCCAGTTAGGCAGATGGGCCCCAATTAGGTAGGTTGAAGATGGGTCCCAGTTAGGTAGGCATGCAGGTATGGCCCCAGTTAGGTAAGCTGCAGGTATGACCCCAGTTAGGCAGGTAGGCCCCAGGTAGGTAGGTTGTAGGTGAGCCCCAGTTAAGTAGGCACAGGTATGGCCCCAGTTAGGTAGGTAGGCCCCAGGTAGGTAGGTGTAGGTGAGCCCCAGTTCAGTAGGCTCAGGTATGGCCCCAGTTAGGTAGGCTTCAGGTATGGCCCCTTCTTCCTGTGAAGCCCAGTGTAGGTGGTGCGATGATGTGACGTCATCGCATCACCAACGCCAGCACTAGAGACTGACGTTGGCGGTCTGCTCTGCTAAGTCTGCGCAGTTCTGGGAATCAAGGGCAGGATGCGGTGGCGGGGACCCCTATGGTGGTGGGCCCTGTAGTTGCGGTAGTTCCGCCACTATGTGTCAGTATGAAACAAGCTGCTGTTAGGGCACCACACAGTATGCCCTATCAGCAGGTTTGCTACACAGACAGCCCTGGGGCTACTCTAGGTGTCAAGAGTTGACTTTGAAGACATTCCAGAGGCTCCATTGGGCACAGGGAAAACCAGTGACCCAATCAGGCAGGTAGATTCCTTTTGATCATGCCACAGTTTTGGACTATAGCAATCAAAGGATTAAATGGCGGGGATCAGAGGAAGCCTTCAATGCCTGCGTTGCTCAGAGGTTGCTCTAAGAACAGAGCTGTTACTTAAAGCTGAGGTCCATATCATCACACAACCCAGAGCTCCGATATTTGCCCGTGGAGCTTTAAGATATTGTTTCTCTTTATATTTTCTCCCCTGCAGAACCTTCCATCTCGCTTACCAGGAAGGGGAAATGCATTGGGAGGTAGTAAATTATTGCTTAAGGAATAATATTATATCTTAATGGTATTATTTCCTGTTATTGTTCAATAGGGACATCATAGGGCTCCAAATGGTCAGTGCTGTATGTGGAGCCGCCCTTACCAGGGCGATTACTCCGCTATTGAGGAAGGGCCAAGTGTAAGGGTGTAAGGAAGGGTGAGACATCGATTGCCTGTGATTTTGCCACCTACGTGAGAAACCTGTGGTTTCATATACACAGCAAGCAAGACGGCTCAAGCACACCCAGGACTGTGGTGAGAGAAATTACAACTAACTGTGAGTTCCTGTGGTATCATAGTGGTCTTTTTGTGGTAGGACTTTTTGTCCAATATGTCAATATGTATAAGTTAGAGGGGGATATATTTTAATTAATTAAATTGAAGGCTATATTTTAAGCCACTAATAGTCAGTCAATGATTACATTAATTTTTATGGTGTTATTTTTTGAAAAAACTTCAAGATCTCAGCTCAGAGGAGGGTAATATTCCTGTTTACATCCAGAGGGTGAAAACCTGTCCTGATCCTCTATCTCCCTTAGCTGATGGTTTCTAACAGCTGTATCTATTCTAATCCACTATGAACAAATATATCAACAAAATTCTCTCCTGTTCTAAGGGTATGTTCACACGACGTTTTGGATCCGTTTTTGGATCAGTTTTTTACCAGAAGAGAAACTGCATCCAAACTGCATCCAAAAAACTTATCCAAAAACGCAACAGCTGATGCTTTTTTGGATGCTTTTTGCAAAGAACTTGAGACTATTCACAAATGATAACATACACAGAGGTTGTAGTTTGAAAAGGTAGAATCTTTAATGTAATACAATAGGTCTCATTTGATGTAGACGAACTGTTTGAACTTTAGTAACCTAATGACCTACATTTTCACTTAGAGTGGAGATTAGTTTATTTGTAATGTAAGAGGAAATCCAATAGAGAGCACTCACAGCAGTTTACATGTGTTTTAGAGAAAATCCAATAGAGGGCGCTCACAGCAGTTTACATGTTTCAGAGAAAATCCAATAAGGGCGGTTTCATTAATTTTAAATGTTTTAATCTTAAAACACTTTGTTATTTTGAATGATATAAAAGCATTTTTTTTTAGTATAAAAGGGGTTTTTTCAAAATTAAGAATTTTTTTTTAATAATTAAATTTATAAAGTTTTAGATAAATATTTTTTAAGAAATTTGATGGTTTTTAGTATTTCCTGAAACTACCTACACTCTATACTAAATTTTTTATCTAAAACATTTAAAAATTACACCCCTTGGTGTTTTTTTTTTAGTTTTATTTTTTTTTTTTTAGGGGTAATTTTTTTGGGGGGGGCAGGGGACTATTTCTGCTGATAAAGCCTTTCAAAAAGAGCTACCCAAAATTTTATAGGGCCATTTTGGTCCACTTTTTTATCAAAACTCTAGGCAATTCATGTGTGGCTCTTTGTCAAAATGAGCCATGTATTCCAATTTTTGTTTTCATTTTTTTTTCATTTGATGCTTGCCGGCTAGTACATTGTGAATCAATCTGCATTTTGCAAAAAAGGCCCAAAAGCTAACTAATTCTTCACTCTTTTTTGTTTTGTTTGTTTTTTCTCACGTGTAATTTGTAAAATCTTAAAAAAATTATGTTTTAAAAAAAAAAACTTTTTAAAATTTTTTTAAAAAAACTTCTAAAATTTCTATAAACACCCATTCATACTAAAAAACTGCTTTTATATCATTCAAAACATATAAAAAAGTGATTTATAAGATTAAACACATGTAAAATAATGGAAACGCCCTCTATTGGATTTCCTCTTACATTACACCTAAACCACTTAAAGTGAAAATGTAGGTCATAAGGTTACTAAAGTTCAAACAGTTCTTCAAATGAGACCTCTTGCGGCCGATTTAGAGTATTACACAAACAAATTTAAAGCCAATGCGTTTTTCGGACGCGCTTTTGGTATCCAAAACGCAAGTAGACATGACACGTCAATTCTTAAAACAGATCCGAAAAACGCATTGAAAAGAAGCGTAGTAAACACGCAGCAGCGATTACTCGTCTGAACGGAGATGAGTGTTTTATATTGAAACCAATGTAAATTTACACGCACATTGTTTATAGTTTTTTGGGTCCAAAAAACAAATCTGAAAAACGTTGTGTGAACATACCCTAATAGTTCGCTACAATGTATCAGGGTTAAAATCTATCAGTCTAGAGTCAAGGATTGTCTAGACCAGCCGTGCACAAATTGGCACGACATGGAGGCCACCTGGGAACACCTCCAGATTGACCAGAAACATCCTTGTATTGCTTCAGAACACCCCAAAGCTGTCCAGGAAGGTCCCCAATTAGGCCAGGAACACCTACTTTCGGCAGAGTTAGCGCAAGCTCCGTTTCTTTGAGCTCTGGTTCTCGGGCCTCCAGAAATCCTTTCGCCAGCAACAGGCAGACCGCAGACTATATACAAATGGGCCAGACCCACACCAAGAGCCGATAAATCTTTAAAAGAAAAACACAAGTTTTTTTTTCACTACAGCAGCAAAATCTTTTAAAAGGTGAGAAATTGAAAAACATAAAAAGCTGAACATAGAAAGCTGCTGAAATTATAATTAGTCAAAGATTTTAGGAGCATACTGGGGGTTGTAGTTTCTCAAACTTGGTAAAACATCACTCACGTGCTTCTTTCAAAACAGAAAACATTTTTTTTTAGACTACTAACAGAAAAATTGGAAAGGAGTCATTGCAAAGTGTAATTATTTTTATGTTGAACTTAGGTAAAGGAATTTTAAACCCTTTACCAAAAACATATATAATATATACAAAAGGATTGAAGTTAAAGACGATAAATTAATATAAAATTTATATTTATATATATATATATATATATAAATATTTTATATATATATAAATATATAATATATAAAAATAATAATATAATATTATATATATATATATAATTATATATATAATAATATCATCTTTAACTTCAAACCATAGGTTGTGATTTGGGGGAAAGGGAAAAAAAAATTTTGCAACCACATCATCTATTCGACCAGGAAAAAGGAAATATTTACATTTGGATGCCACTCTTTGGGTTTATGGGGCCCAAATACGTCCCTTCGTTACCAAATAACCACATAAGGACCTACAGGCAGGGAAAAGGGGTGAAGAAAATTTTAAAAATTTCTGGCCCTTTAATAGATTTGGTTTTTTCCACAGGAACAAAAAGTGCCCAAAAAAATATTATCAGCCTACGACATAGTCAGTTGAGACATGCAAATTTATCTTGGAAAAAATAAACTTTAAAAGGAATTTAAATGATAATGAGATTGTGATGGTCTCAATAATCAGAAAATAAAACTAACATTAAATTACAAGTGTTATAATGAAAAGTGAGTCACATTTCAGCAACCAGGGGCAATCTAAATAACCATCTTTATATATTCCCCTAAATCCCAAGAACAAATAAAATACCCAAGTACCCAAAAAAGAGGGACCCAAAAACAAAAAAATACACTGCCAAAATGTTTTCACAGCTGAAAAGTAAATTCTTCCCATCAAAACTTAAAAATCATTTTACCCCCCCAAACCAAGCTGTTAATATTGTATAATATTTATCCATTACAAAAATAGACTATTATAATACGCCTCCATGTACAAGAATATAAATACTATATTTAACGCCCAGACAAAAAAAGTTGCTATAATCTGCCCCCTTTTTACAAAAATAACACTAAATACTGCCCCTATGTACAAGAAAAACTACCATAATACTGCCCCCCATGTCAAAATATTAACTACTAAAAAAAAATAACTTCCTAGTACAAGAATATAAATACATAATACTGTTACTATTTTAAAGAATATAACAACAAAATACTGTCCTCCACGTACAAGAATAAACACAAAAATGCGCCCCCATGACAAGAATAAAACACTATAAACTTTTCTCTATGTACAAGAATATAACTACTATAATACGCCCAAAAGTACAAGAAATAACAACTAAAATACTGCCCCAATGACAAGAATATAACCTATAAAAAAACTGCCCTCAGTACAAGAATAAACACTATAATACTGTCCTATTACAAAAAATTAACTACATAAACGCCCCTATGCAAAAAATAAAACAAATATATACTCCCCTATTCAAGAATATACCCTATATAATACTCCCCATGTACAAGAAATACTACTATAAACCCCTCCTAGTACAAGAAATAACTACTATAAAACGCCCCATTACAAGAATAAAAACTGCAATAAACCCCCCCCCTATAAAACAAAGAATTAACTACTATAATACTGCCCTATGTGAAAAAAATATAGGGATAACCCACAGATTTAAAATCCCTATGCTTGTATGGGGTGAGTGCACAGTCCGATGCTGTCTCCTGCCCTGGTTATTGGGCTTGTTCCTCAGAATCGGGTGGGATTTAGACACCGAAAATTCAATCTAAGTTTTATTACAAATAAGAAAGAACTAAAGAAAGCTAGGGGAAACAAAGGTAAAGAAAGGGGGGAATGAACGATGAGGATGAAGAGGTGAGGACAGCAGGGGGAAAGGGAAAGACAATTAGGTTTTTGGGGACCCGCAAACCCCCTGATTAAAACCGCAGTTATTTGGTAACAAAAAGCATAAAAAAAGATGTTTTTTAACTGTTGTCTTTAAAAGGGTTTTTAAATTGTAGCTTGGTGCGGGGGAGGGGGGTGAAATTTTTAATTACATTTAACCCTTCCTGCTACAAACCATTTTATTAGAAAACCTGAGGCTAGAATAAACCGGGGAGCGCAAAATAACAAGCAAAACCAATAAGGTAAAAAAAGGAGTAAGTGCATTGGGGAATTAGAGAAAGGGGGAAAAATTAACATTTTGCAGTGGAAAAAGGGTCACTGACCTATTAATAGCTATTTTAAGTATTTTCTGAAAGCATCTTTCTTAACAATACAGAAAAATTAAACGGTTGTTCCCCCACAAATCGCCTCCCTGAAACGGTAAAGCTACAAGCCACCAATTTTAAAAAGGGGGAAGTGGGGGCTTGGCCTCCTCCCCTTCATTTCTATGGAGTTCCAAGTATAGCGAACACCTTTGGGCTGAATGGGTAAAAACAACCTACAAAAAAAACGTTACAATATCCATCGGGGGCAAATTCGAAAACTAAAAAAACCCAAAAAATGTCTCCAAAGGTAAAATAAATCGTTTGAAAAAAGCAAAATCAAAATAAAAAAAATAATTATACAATAAAAGGATACATCAACACCCAACCAAAACCACTGCCAACCCCAAAAAACAACACCAAGGTCAATAAGCATACAAATAAATCCGGGTAAAGGTATATAAATCCAAAATAAATATATCACCACATAGTGTTTCCACAATCAACAATATAAATACATTTTAAACCGGGCTGACCATGAGTTTGGAGGAGTAGAAACCCCAATGCACTTTCCTCTCGCTTTTATATAGGGTAGTCACCGAAATTGGGTTTTTTTCCCCCTTTAAAGAAGCACAGAGCGAAACGTCGGGGGTTTCCACTTCCCAAACTCACTGGGGGGGGCGTGATTTTGGGTTTGGGTGTTGATGTGTTGTAAGTCGGGGATGGGACCCCCTTGGAGCTCCGAAAGTTGGGGTAAAAACCCCGCCGGGGGTGGAGTCTAAGTACCCCCGGGTTTTTCCCAGAGCCCCCGCAAACGGGATGGACTTGCTGTGGGGGAATCTACCAGGCCCTACCCCAAGGGAATTGCTTGCTTTGGGCACCCAAAGGGGAGAGCGGGGTACGAATCGCGGCTTGAGCGTAGTGGGGAAAAAAGGGCAGAAATCAGGCGGGCGGCAAGGGTTCGGAGTCAGAAACTAGAAAAGGGTCGGGGAACAGGCAGAACAAGATAACGAACCTTTTTCTCTAGGCACGGAGGCACAAAGATTCACGGGGAGCACAGGGCGGACCCCAAATCATAGGGTAAGCATCCGGAACCCCAACCCTGCGCGCGGGGCCCTTTAAATCTACTGAACGCGGGGGTCCTGCGGCGAGTGGGTTCCCCTCCCTGGCGGGATCCAAGGGGCCCGAGGAAAAAAACGTTTACCCCTGATGGATTCAGGCCAGGATGCCCTTCATTTCAAAGATGTCGGGGAATCCGCACCGGGGGAGGTACACATTCCTCTAGGAACCGGTTCAGGACCAGAGGCTTAAGGAGCAAGACATGAAAGATTTTTTAATCCAGAGTGAGGGGGGGGGGTTTTAAAAGCGAGTTGGGTGTGGGTTGAGTTTTCCCCGGGCCCAAACCTTAAAGGGCCCAGGAAGCAAAGGGCCCAACTTGTTTGGGGAACCCTTCAGGTGTACGTACTTCGAGGAAAGCCAAACCCTGTCTCCTGGGGGAATGTCGGGCCGTCGCCTTCCGCCTGAGACTTATACGACGAGGCCCAAAGTAGGGGAAGTCATTCTTCCAGATGGCCTTATATCCCAACTTTATCATCCACGCGGGGACCCCAGAATCCCTGGGGAAGGGAAAGGGGGGGGGCGGGTGGGCCCTAGACCCCAAAAAATGGAGAGCACTGGGTCTCCGAATCGCGATGGTTGTAAGAAACTCGGGCCCAGGGGGAACAGTCGGTCCAGTTGTCCTGAGTCCGGGACAAAAATTTTAATAAATTTTCCCGAATCTGAAAACTCACCCCACGGTCCATTGGGTTTTCTGAGGGTGGTAGGGGGGGAAAAGTAATTTGACTGCAACGGGACACAGCGCACGCCAAAATGGGGACAAGCTTTAAACTCCTCGATCGAGACTATGTGCAGGGTAACCCTGTAGCGAAAATACCCCGGGGAAGAAGTGACCGGTATTGTGGGCAACGGCAGACCGGAAAGAAGGCACAAAGTGGGAAAATTTCGAAAACCGGTCCGAGCCCACCCAGTGACAGAATTTCCCGAAAAAATGGTAGGTTCCGTGATGAAATCCAGGGCCCTATGTGTGTCCAAGGAGTTTTCGGGAAAACACCCTTGCCGGCAGCAGTAGTAGACCTGAGGCCTCGCCGGGGACCTTGTTTGGGCAAGGTAAAATACAGGGAAAAGTGAAGTCCCTTGCCCGTCTGTCCCAGGTTGGCACACCGTAGTGGCCAGAGATAAAAGAAAATGGGACTTCGTACTCCGGGGGTGGCCAGCCACCAGAACTATGTCCCCCCTCCGGGAATCCTTTTCCGTGCGACGGAGCACGTATGTCTTTCTGAGGAAAGCTCTTGGAGACAAGGTGCACATGAACCAGCGTTCCGGAAGGAAAAATGTGCTGTGCACAGTCCTTCCCACGGGAGGGGAGTCACCCTTTTGACATTTTTCTCAGCAGCTGAAAGGAATGTGAAGTCAAGCATGAGAAAGAGAGGGACCCCATGGTTGGGGGTTTAGGGTGTGCGTCTGAATGATACATGAGTTCTTATGATCTGTAAAGAGTTAAATTTGGGGTGACGGCTCCTCCAGTAGATGTCGCCATTCCCAAGGCTAACTTGAGGCCCAAGAGCTCCGTTCCCCAATGACAAATTCCGCCCCGCCGGGGAAAAAGGGTCTTGGAAAAGAACCCGCAGTTAAGAGTTTGCCTTTGGGACCTTTCTGTGTGAGACCGCCCCTGCCCCAAAGGACAAAGCATCACCTACAAGGAAAAATGCTTCTCAGGGTCTGGCCGGAAAAAAGAAGGCGCGTGAGAAGGAAAGTCTTTATTTTTGGTGAACGCATCTTCACTCCGAAGGCAACATCTCGGGTTCGCTTTGTTTCCGGTGAGGGCACAAAATGGGAGGCACCAGAGTAGAGAAGTGGGGAATGAATTGTCGATAGTAATTGGCGAAGCTCAGGAAGCGTTGTATTGCCCGAAGACCGACTGGACGAGGCCATTGTAGAACCGCAGAGAGTTTAGATGGATCCATCTGCAGACACATAGCAGAGACTATATAACCGAGCAATGCAAAGCTGGACTGGTGGAACAACCATTTCTCCAGCTTGGCGTACAGACGATTGTTGCGCAGACGTCTCAGGACCTGCGCACTTGTGTCCGATGGGTCTGGAAGTCTGGGGAAAAGATCAGGATGTTGTCCAGATACACTATGACACAGGTGTACAATAGATCCCTGAAGACGCCGTTGATGAAATCCTGAAATGCCGGGGCTTTACACAGCCCAAAGGGCATAACAAGATATTCAAAATGCCCATCTCGGGTATTGAAAGCTGTTTTACATTTTTTGACCTCTCGTATTCTGATGAGATTATAGGCCCCTCGTAAGTCCAATTTGGAGAACACTTTAGCTCCCCGGAGTCCATCGAAGAGCTCAGAGATCAACGGAAGTGGGTAGCGATTCTTCACCGTGATCTTGTTTAGCTCCCTGTAATCAATGCACGGGCGAAGTGAACCATCTTTCTTCTGAACAAAAAAAAAGGAGAGGAAGACTTGTGAATGAAGCCCTTCTTCAAATTTTCCTGCATATATGCTGACATGGCCTGAGTTTCGGGCACAGACAATGGGTAGATTTTTCCCCGAGGGGGGCTAGTACCAGGACAAAGGTCTATTAAACAGTCGTAGAACCGATGGGGCAGCAGCGTCTCAGCCTGTTTCTCCAAAAACACGTCCGCGAAATCCTGGTACTCTGCAGGGAGGCCTGGCAGTGGCTTGGCGGGCAACCGCGGAGAAGTAGTAGGCGTGGTGATACCAAACAGAGATCCTGGCACTCCAGACCCCAGCGCAGGACCTCACCTGTCTTCCAGTCGAGCGTAGGGGCATGACGTTGCAGCCAAGGAAGCCCCAGAAGGATCGCCGAGGAAGACCGAGGCAATACATGAAAAGAGATCTTCTCCTTATGCAGGATCCTTATGTTGAGGGACACAGGCCGAGTGATGAACTGAATGGGGTCACTAAGGAGCTCCCCACTGACTGAAGAAATCATCAGAGGCTTTTCCAGTCGAATTACAGGCAGGCGATAACGGGAAACCAAAGAAGTATGGATAAAGTTCCCGGTAGACCCCAATTCCAGGAAGGCCGGCACCCGGAATGATAGACCAGCGTCAGAAGGGACCTCCACCGGAATCATCAAAAGTGGAGAGGAAGAGTTAGCACCTAGGGACACCTCTCGTACGGCACCTAGGTGCGAGCATTTCCCAAGCGCTGGGGACGTTGCGGAAAGCTTCTGCGGAAGTGGTCCGGACTTGCACAGTAGAGGCAAAGATTCTCCGCCCTACGGCGGGACAGCTCTTGTTCTGACAAGTGGACACGGTACACCTGCATTGGTTCTTCAGTGGAGGCCTGCAGGGAGCGGCAGCGGAGGCCTCTGGAACACAGGGGCCAGACGAAGCAGTCGGCGGAGCCGTGCAGAGACACGCTCTTGGCGGAGCTCCTCCTGTCTCTCAGTGAACCGCACGTCTATACGAGTGGCCAGGGAAGACAGAAGATCTCTAGCTGCCAGTGCGTCTTTAACCCAGCTGGACAGGTCTTTCTTGAAGGTGGCGCAGAGGGCGTCGTCGTTCCAAGCTAGCTCAGACGCCAGGGTTCGGAATTGGACCGCATAGTCGCCCACAGAGGAGTCGCCCTGGCGAAGGTTCAGGAGAGCCGTCTCAGCAGAGGACGCCCGAGCCGGCTCCTCAGTGACGCTGCGGAACTCCGAGAGGAAGGTCTGTAGGTCTGCTGTCACAAGGTCGTTCCAGTTCCAGAGGGGTGTCGCCCAGGCCAGGGCTTTTCCGGATAGCAGACTCACCACAAAAGCCACCTTTGACCTTTCCGTGGGGAACTGTTCGGCCATCAGCTCCACGTGCATGGAGCACTGGGTAATGAAACCCTTGCAAAGCTTCGGGTCCCCGTCGAACTTGGAGGGTAAAGGTAGACGAAGCTTTGGACCCACGGGTGCCAGCGGGATGGCAGGTGAAGGTGCAACAGGAGTGTGGTCAGGTGAGTAGGAGCCGCGAGTGCGCCCGCGGCCGGTCCCGCAGCTAACGGCAATACCCGTCCCTGGCAGGGATCCAGAGGGGCGAACACGGGTGCGCCCGCGGGACGGACCGCGGCGCTACTCGTAACAGTGTCCTCTTATTGTATTATTTTTTTGATTTTGTATTTTGCTTGTTTTTCAATAAAGATTTATTTTACCTTTGGAGTACATTGTTGAATTTTATGAATGGGTGAGAGTTGTGCAGGTGCAGTGCTCCTCACTCTGTTACATAGTTGACCTGTATACAAGAATATAGCTATTATAATACTGCCCCCTATGTACAAGAATATAACTATAATAATACTGCTCCTATGTACAAGAATATGACTACTATAATACTGTCCTCTATGTACAAGAATATTACTACTATAGTACTGTCCCTACGTAGAAGAATATAACTACTTTAATACTACCTCCTATGTACAAGAATATAACTACTATAATACTGTCCTCTATGTACAAGAATATAACTACTATAATTGCTCATATAAACAAGAATATAACTACTATAATACTGCCCCTATGTACAAGAATACAACTACTATAATACTGTCTCTATGTACAAGAATATAACTACTATAATACTGCCTCCTATGTACAATAATATAACTCCTATAATACTGCTCATATGAACAAGAATATAACTACTATAATACTTCCCCTATGTACAAGAATATAACTACTATAATACTGTCTCTATGTACAAGAATATAACTACTATAATACTGTCTCTATGTAAAAGAATATAACTACTATAATACTGCCCTCTATGTACAAGAATATAACTACTATAATACTGCTCCTATGTACAAGAATATAATTACTATAATACTGCCCCCTATGTGCAAGAATATAATAACTATCATACTGCCCCCATGTAGAACAATATAACTACTATAATACTGTCTCTATGTACAAGAATATAACTACTATAATACTGCTCTCTATGTACAAGAATATAACTACTATAATACTGCTCCTATGTACAAGAATATAATTACTATAATACTGTCCCCTATGTACAAGAATATAACTACTATAATACTGCTCCCTATGTACAAGAATATAACTACTATAATACTGCTCCTATGTACAAGATTATGACCACAACTTACCATCCATAAATCTTACCCATAAATCTTGCCCTACAGAGGACACTAGAACCACTAGAACCAGTTTTCACTTTGGCCCCTAGGCCTAATAACAGTCTGACACTTCCTGTTCTGTAGAGAAAGATTCTCAGTTGTCTGCTCATTATCAGCACAAAGAGGGTCAAACTGAAAGGAGACACCAGTGTGAATAGATAACACAGGATCAACCAGTCACAAGAGGAGATGTCACAGTTCACCCTTTCACCTCCGTGCACAGTGACTTCTTCCCAGGTCACAGAGCATGACTAGAAAACTCTCCTATAGAAGTCAATGGGACTGAGTCAGTCTTAAGTCTCCTATGTGCTTGAAGCTACTGTAAAGCATCTCTCTGACTGCTTTTAAAGCCGTGCAAACACGGCCTCGTGGCCAAAGTGAAAACTGCTAGACTTGAGAATTATTAAAAAAATATTGAAAGTGATATGAAAAATAAAGAAAAAAAACAACCAAAAATTCCTAAAAAATGTGTTTAGCATAAAAATGGGACTTAAACAATGGCTCATTTTTTGATGCACATTCCCTTTAATAGCAGATGGTAGGGGCCAGGTTACATATTTTGCATCTAGGGCCATGAGCTCCAGGTTCATTTTTCCCAACAACTAAAAACCCAGAATCAGGACTTTTATATCACACCCTGGGAATGCACTGGAATGGCTCGCACCACCTGGCAATGCCCCAAAATGAAGATTTTTCCAGGGTTTACATTAATTTCACCTTTTGTATAGCCTTGTTCTCGGAATTATTCTGCTAAAACTTGAACATTACACAGATTACATTTCTGAAGGAGACCCATGACCCATGATCCTATCCTTCTACATAACCAAATTTAGACAATATTTGTGTTGTTTGTGACCTCTCCGCATATCCTCTGCCCTTATACTTATCTAAGGCTGCCTGATAATCCAGAATATTTGATAAATCCTGTAAATTCTTGATTAAAGGAATTGCACAACAGCAGTTACAGTAATGTTGAATTTTTCCTAATATAGAGATCAGACTGAATTATCATCAGAATCACTATCTTCTACCCCAGGGTTTCCATGGCCTCACAGATGTCACATACTTGCAATCATGGCTTTTCCTAGTAAGAAAACTTTGCTGGAAACAATCGCAGTCCAGATCTAAAACTCCGGGCACAAAGTCCAATCAGAATCAGAGCCGTCTTAACAGAATTATGGGCCCCTGAGCATAGCACTGCAGTGGGCCCTGCCAAATACATGACATCACACTAGGCCATGCCTTGAGTCCCCCCAAGCACACCCATATTATCACGCTACTTAGGTCTGGACACCGGCAGCATGCAACATAAAAGACTATTTGGCAGGGAGCCTTTGGCTCCCTTCTCCATCATGGTTTTTAACTGGTTGCACAAACAGTTAAAAAAACCACACAAACAGTTAAATAAGCAAAGCCAAGCAAGGTATCCAGGGTATGTTTCTTGCATTCCTGTGACATACATACACCACTTGGGGCCCCTATACTTGTGGGGCTCCCGGGCAACTGCCTACTGTGCCCAATGGAAAAGATGGCCCTGCTCAGAATCTCTGCTTTACTCAACCAGCTTGACACTTACAGCATGCTATTCTGGGGCACCGGGTCACGGATTTACAGCCAGATCTGGAATCTGTGCTAAAAATAAGAGGCATCACAATCTCTGCATAGTAAAGAAATCTAGGAGAAATAGCTTGAGATGTGCTTGGGAGTCCAGCAGCTCTGCCTGTCACATCCCCTGTCACTGGCAGAGATGTGACATCTGTCATATCTAATTATTAGAAAACTTTGACAATTTCTTGCCTGTAGCAGAATAGGATGTAATGTATGAAATCCAGACAGCAAAGTTATTACAGAGTGGAGACTCAATCATCAGCAGTAATCCCAACGAATGACTCGAATGACCCCCACCTTATTATAGCAACTATAAAAGTAAACACCCCCATAAGACGCACATGTATTATGCAGATGCTCAATACAAGAATGTGTAAAAATATTCAGCCACCCCATATTGTCAGTAATAGTGCCACCATATTGTCATATTAACCAGTACCCTATAGTAACAGCCAATGTGTCACCATAAAACCAAGTGCTTCAGTAATGTAAATCATAGTGCCTCCATCATGAGTTATAAATGCCAGCAAGTATTATCATAGAAGCACAGTACCCCCATAACATTATCCACAGTGGCCCCATAATGTTAGCCTCAATACTCCCCTAATACCTAAGCAAAGTACCTCTATAACTACCACACTCCCATAAAATCATAGTGTTTCGGTAATTAGTTATGCCAATAGAATATTACCTATAGTGCCCCCGTAACATGTTACATTACCCAATAAAAAAAAAAAACAATTTACATTGCCCCTATTACACCTGATTATATTAGCCACAGTCCCCCATAACTGCTCCCTGATCCCCACTATAACTCTCCATGCCCATAATAATATATATGTCGATATATATAGTGGGGATCAGGGAGCAGTTATGGGGGACTGTGGCTAATATAATCAGGTGTAATAGGGGCAATGTAAATTGTTTTTCTTATGGGGAAATGTAACATGTTACGGGGGCACTACAGGTAATATTCTATTGGCATGACTAATTACCAAAACATATATATAGGCACCAGACATCATAATATCCACACCAGTCCTTTTATCATCAGCCACACTGATTGCTTATCTGCAGGTGTCTAGAAGTTTATTTGCCTGATGTCCAGGGGTATAGTGGCCTGGTATCAATGGTAGAGTAAAGTGGCCTGGTGTCAGGTGGTATAGTATACCACTTATATAATTTACCACTGATATAGTAACCTGGTGTCCAGTGGTACTTAAAAGTAGTGGTTTTTTTCCAGTGATGTAGCTGCCTGGTGTCCAGTCAGATAGTTAAGTGTCCTGGTGTCTAGTGATATACTATGGTAGCCTTTTTTCCAGTGGTATAGTTGCCTGCTGTCCAGTGGTATAGTGTGTATAGTGGCCTAGTGTCTATGGTTAAAGTGGCATACCGTCCATTGTATAAAGTAGGTAGCTTTTTTCCCAGTGCATATAGTTTACCACTGGTGATCAGGTGTCTAAGTGGTTTTGATGTCCCTAGTGGAGTACCCTGATGTCTAGGATGTTCTAATGACTTATGCCCATGTATGAATCCCGACCGTGTCGGGCGCACATTTCCGCCAGTTTTTCCGGCGAATCTCGCCTGATTTATGTCGGTTGGCGTGGCTTCATCACATAAGCATGTAAAGTCGCCAGCGCCGCGCCTGTGTTTTAAGGCGCAGTGCGGAGTCCGAGGCGCAGTGCGGGGCTGCGCCTATGATTCCGGACGCCCGAGTAGTGCGTCATACATCGTGGAAAAGTCCGCCGCACTCTCGCCATGTGTTTAGCGCAGATGCGGGGACTGAGAGCGCAAGTGCGGGGCTGCGCCTATGATTACGCCGCCGTAGGTCGCGCACCTCATACAGCAGGTGGAAAGTTCCCCCCTGGCCTCGCCAGTGTGTGTGGGGCACAGTGCGGAGGACATGGGCGAAGTGCGGGACTTAGAGCGCCGTGCGGACTATGCCCGAAAAACATTTCCGATGCGAGACAGGCTGGAACAGTCGAAAATTCCATTCCAACATTTCGGTGCGGAGTATTGAATCAAAAATCGCCTTTATACAAAGGCATTCAAACATTCACAGGAACAAGAGCTGAAACCTAAAAAATAAAAAATACAATAAAACCACACAAAAAGCTACTTTCCAATATCCTACATTTCAAGAATTAGACATTGAATTGAGCCGGGAAATACAGTAATTCAAAAGTCTGAAAGCTAATTTCCTGATTGACGCATAAACCGGCCATCAAATAGGTAGCGACAGCAGTGCACCATCAAAACCTATGGGGAAGTTTAGACCAATCAGAATCCACGGCGGGATAGTTCCAAAAAATACTGTATAAAATGCTGAAAGAAGCTGATGTGGTGTAAGCTAACCAGGGATTTGGCTAGCTCAGCCAATCAGGATCGGAACGACAGAGACCCATTCTAGTCCTATTGGATCGCGATCTCTTAGACCAGATCACAAATCACTGGCGGACAGTTCAAAATACTGTAAAAATGCCTGAAAAAGAGTGATTGGCTGAGCTAGCGGTGGCCTTGGATATTCCCAGCCAATCAGAGCGCGATCTACTATCTCCCATTATAAGTCCTATGGCGAGATGGGCGCTCTGAAAATCGTCGGCGACACACAGCGCCGTGCGACAGTGAGATCATTAACAAAAATCATTTTTATTAAGTGTAAAACATTATCAAATAAAGAGCAAACACCTTCTTTAACAAATAAAGCAGTTAAAACCCGAACAACAGCGTTTGTCGCCGAGACCGGCGATACATAGGAATTGCATAGAGAGAATCCCGGAAATACAGTAATTCAAATTGTTTAGCTATTCTCTTTGTCGGCAATAACCAGTCCGACATTCAGAAATAGGAGCGACAATGTCCCATTATAACCTATTGGAAGTAAGAATTGACCAATCAAGAATAGGATCGACAATGTCCCATTATCTATCCTATGAGAAAAATTGACCAACACATATCAAGGGCGGGAAATTTCAAAAACAGTAAATTGCAGAAACGAGCTGATTGGTTGAAGCGGCGACGGGGCTCGTCCAGCTTACCCAATCAGAGCCGCGTGCTGCGAGTTTTTTTTTTTTTTTTTTTTTTTTATTTTTCTTTTCTCATTAGAGTTCTATCAGGGGAATAGAAATTCTGAGCGCCTCTGTGATTGGCTTAAGTTAAAAGAGGCGCCTTAGTTGACCAAGTGAGATGCGAGGCGAAGCTCTCCTATGGGTATTTTCTAATGCAATCTGAAATAACTCACTGTACATCGGCCGAAATCAAATTATAATACTACTCAGAAGTGGATCCTGATGAGTACGTAAATCAAATGAATAATAATATGGGGGTAACGAAAAAAAAAAATATTAAATCAATAAAAACATGTTTTAATTCTTTAATTTTCATTAGGCAAGGATCAATAAGTATGGGCGTGCAACGAAAATAAAAAATTAAACAGGATTTTATTGATTTCAATAATTTTTTTTTTCGTTACCCCCATATTAATATTCATTGTATTTAATACACATCAGGACCACTTCTAGTATAAATCTTGATAATTTGATTTCGGGCCGTCGTACAGTTTTTTGATTCAGATGCCATGAGAAAACCCATAGGAGCGTCGCTCGCTCTCCCATTGGTCCAAATTAACGGCGCCTCTTTTAACTTAGCCAATCACAGAGCGCGCACAGAATTTCTTTTACCCATAGAACTCTATGAGAAAGTACTCGCGCTCCTGATTGGCTAAGTCTGACGAGCCCCCGCCGCTTCAAACATCATCACTCGTTTCTGCATTTTTACTGTATTTTGAACTGTCCCGCCTTGGAATATAATTGGTTCAATTTTTCTCCATAGATATAATGGACATAGTCGCTCTTTATATCTGATTGGCTGGCTTTATGCCGACCAATGAGAATAGCTTAAATCAATTTGAATTACTGTATTTTCCCGGCAATTCTACTCTATTGCAATTCCTATGTGCGCGCGGTCCCTCGCGACAAACGCGTTGTCGGGGTGTTTTTTAAACAACTGCTTTCAGAGCGCCCATCTCTCCATAGACATATAAAGGGAGAAGTAGCTCGCAGCTTGCTGGATTGGCTGGGATATCCAAGCCACCGCTAGCTCACCACATCAGCTCTTTTTCTGTCTTTTTATTCGTATATTGAACTACGTCCCCCGCCATTTGATTTGATTTTTGTTTCTTTGTTTGTTTTTCTTCTGGAGGTCCAAACTCACACACATAGGAATATATTGGGACTTTGATCACCTATTCTGAAGTTAATACTCCTTATAGGTTTTAGAATGAGACCACTTCCTCCAATTCTGATTGGTCAAAACTCCTCAAAAAACAAGATTCCCAAGGATATAAGGGTCTCTTTGACGCAGTCCTAAACACTGATTGGGCCTTGCTTCTGCCGACCATGAAGAAAAGCTTAAACAATTGAATTACTTAATTTCCCGCGATTCTCTCTAATTGCAATTTCCCTATGTAGCGCCGGTTCTCGGCGACACAAACGCGTGTCGGGTTTTTAAACTGCTTAATTTTAAATGAAGGGTTTGGCTCTTTATCTGATAATATTTACATTTAATCAAAAAATAATTTTTGGGATTAATACTATCATGCAGCAGCGGCGCTGAGCGCCGAGATTACAGTGCGCCCATCTCTCCATTAGAATATTAATGGAGAAGTAGCTCGCGTCTTCTGATTGGCTGGGATAGCCAAGCACACACCCTGCTATCTCAGCCAATCAGCTCTTTTCTGTCTTTATACTGTATTTTGAATTATCCCACCTTGGAATTTCGCATTGTCTAAGAACTACTCCATACACTAAATGGGGTCATACAGTCGCTCCTATTCTGATTGCCAGCTAGCCAAGTACCCGCTCGCTCAGCCAATCACTCTTGTTCTGTCTTTTACTGTATTTTGGTTATCCCCCCGGGGATTTCTGTTTTGGTCAATATTTCCCCCATAGGTTTTAAAAAGGGTTTCACGTCGCCCCTATTCGTTTGGCCGGTTTATGCCGCCCAAATAGAATAGGTTTCAAATTTTTTTGAATTATGATTTCCCGGCAATTTAAATATAAAATTTTCTTGATATTGCCCGATCTAGATTTTAAAAAAGTGTTTTTTTTTTTTAAATTTAAATTTTATTTTTTTAAAGTTCAGCCTTTTTTCTGACCTGTTTTCCCCCCCTTATAAAGGCATTTTTCGGAATCATACTCTCTGCACGGAGCGGAGCGCCAGTTTTCTGTCGCGATTTTCATCTGCCCCCCCATGTTCCGATCCGTTTCCCCCTTCGCCTCTGCCGGGGGTTTAGACCAAAATAAACGGCTGCCTGTCGGGCTCCCGACGCGCACTGCGCCTCGTTTTGCCGACTCGCCATCGACACCCCTGGGATTTTTGACTGCCGCGCCCGCCCGGGAACGCCTCCCCCGCCCCAAACCGCGCCCACGCCCCCCCCTTTCATGGGGGGCGCGCTGAAAGGCGAACACTGCGCCTAACACAAAATCCCCGCTCCGACAGCGGATTCAGCTTTACGCAGTATACCCCAAAAAAACACAAAACCCCCGACAAACATGTCGTCCTTTAGGTCTAGAAGTACCCCAAAAAAAGTTTGGGCACCCCTATTAATCTTAATCATTTTTTATTTGAAAAATTTTTGGTTTTGCAACAGCCATTTAAATTTTGATATACTAATAACTATGGACCAGTAATATTTCCCCAGATTGAAATGAGGTTTTTGTACAACACAAAAGGGCAATATGCATTAAAACCAAAATTTGACGGGCCCAAAAAATTTTGGGGTCCCCTTTACATTTTATGATTTAATACTCCTAACTTTTTTACTGACTTCTAAAGCCACATTGGTTTTGTAACCTCACGAGTTTTGAACTTCAAGCCGGGTGTATCCAAATGAGAAAAAGGTTTTTAAGGGGGGCCAAAGAAAGTTTTTTCTCCTTTTTAAATCCCCCCGGAAGAGTGGCATCATGGCTCCTCAAAACAACTTCAAAATCTAAAACAAAGATTTTCAACATGATTAGGGGAAGGAAAAAAAATTGTCTCAGAGATTTAACCCTTTAGTTTTTCCCTTTTGGGAACAAGTAAAGGAAATGGGAAAACACAGGGGCATTCTTTTAAACCCCGAAGTGGGCAGGCCACGAAAAATATCAAAAGCAGAAAGAAGAATGGGAGAACATCAAAGGGAAAAACCACAACCACCTCCAAAACTGCACACACTTTCTCAGAGGTGTCACGGCATCGGTCAACAAACACCACTTTGCACAAGGAAAGCGTAGGGAGAGGATGCGAAAGAAGCCGTTTTTGAAAGCAGCCACAAACAATCGCAAAAGCACATTTTTGGGCAACCCTTCATTTGGGAAAAGGCCGGGGACTGATGAAACAAAGATTGGTTTTTTTTTGGGCAACAAAAAGGTTATGAAGGGGGTCCCCAAAAAACACATTTCCAAAAAAACCTTGCTACCCACGAAAAATTTGGTGGAGGTCCATCAGCTTTGGGGGTGTGGGGCCAATGCCGGGCCCGGGAATCTTGTTTAAAATTGAGGCCATGGATTCAACTCAGTACACGATTCTTTAGAAAAAGTACAGAATCATGATTAATTTGGGGTTACGCCGGGGTGGAATTTTTTAGAAGACAAAGACCAAATACAGCTCCAAACACCAGCATTCGCAAGGAACAAATTTCAATGTTTGAATGGGGCCCTCCCAGTCCCCGACCGAATATCATTGAACTCTGTGGGATCTTTGAAGCGGGCTGCCATGCTCGCGACCACAACTTAACTGAACTTGAATTGTTTTGTAAAAAGGGGAAAGTCAAAAAACCTTCATCCAGGGCCAGGGAAATATTAAAAGCCACAGGGAAGGGTAGAGGGGTGTTTTTTTTTGCAAGAGGGGATCTACTAAATATTAAAAGTCCATTTCTGTTGGGTCCCATACTTGACCGGGCAAATTTGGTCTAATGCATATTGCACTTTTTTTTAGGACAATAAAAACCCCAAATTTAATCCGGAAATTAAATTTCTGGTCCATCATTATTAGAATATCAAATTGGGGAAAAGGCTGTTGCAAACACCCAAAAAATTTTTCAACTAAAATGATTAAGGAAATTTAAAAGGGGTTCCCAAAAATTTTTTATTTGACTGTAAAGTGGCCTCGGTTAAAAAGAATAGTAGCCTTTTGTCTTTGAGGGAAGTAACCTGTGGTTTTAGGGTATAGTGGCCTCCCTGTCTACGGTACGTGGCCCATGGCTACCGGTATATGAAACCCGTTCTAAGGGATAGGGCCTTTGTGGGCTATGGGATTGTGCCTCGTGTCAAGAGGTTTAGTGGCCCGTGTCCCAAGGGGAAAAGGGGGGCCTTGGGGGTTAGTGTTTTGTGGCCGGGGGCTAAGGGAAAAGTGGCCTCCCTGTCTAGGGTTTTAAAGGGGCCCCGGGGTCTAGTGGGAAAAAGGGGGCCCTTTTTAATGGGATAGTGGCCTTGTGTCGTGGGTTTTTGGGTGGTGTCTAGAGGCATATGGCCTCGGTCTAGAGGTAAGGGGGCCGTTTTGTCTTGGGTTTTGGGGGTGGTGTTAGAGGATAGGGGGCCCCTTTTGTCATGGGGAAGGGGCCTGGGGTCTAGAGGTAAGTGGCCTGCACTAGAGGTATAGGGCCTTGGTTTTATGGTAAAGTGGCCCTTTTGTCTGGGGTATAGGGCCCGGTGTCTAAGGGTTTTTGGCCTCGGTCTAGGGGTATATGGCCTCCCCGTCTAAAGGGAAAAGTGGCCTTGGTCTATGGTTTTTGTGGCCCGTTCTATGGGGATATGGCCGCGTGTCTAGTGGGAAAGTGCAATACACTTCGTGGAAATCCCCAAAGAACAAATTAAAGGGGCTATCATACAGAAAAAAACTTTGAGACTCCGGTTCAAATTTTTTTTCAAAAAAGGGTTTTTTTTTCCCCGACTTTTTTAAAGTGATCCAAAAAAGGGGAGGCCTATTTCTATTTTTTTAAATCTTTTATTTTTTGCCAACCCGGGACTCCCCAAACCCCGTGTGTTAAATTTCCCTTTTTGCCCCGTATGGGGCCCCCTTTCGGGGGGGGTCTTGTGTGTCATGGATAAAAATTTAAAAGGGGGGGCCGCGCCTGCCGTGGCCCCCGGGGTTTTCATACGTTTTTTTAAAAAATGTTTTGTGTGCAAAAACAATTTTTATACTTGGTGTACATTTATTTTAACCTTATGGGAAGGGGAAAGGGGGGCTTCCATTTTTGGGGTTTTTGTCCCCCCCAATCTACAGGGTGTCAAAAAGAAGGCAGCTTGCAGGGTTTGGGTTTTTTTTTTTTTTTTCTCCTGTTTGGTGGGCGGGTTTACCGGGGAGAGGCCGGATTTGGGTCGATTGAGAGGGAAAAGATAGCATAGAAGGGCCCGATTTTTGGGGTCCTTTAAAGTCCTGGGCCTTTAAAAATCTTTTTAAACAAAAAATGTGAAACCCGGGGTCTCAAAGTTTTTTATGTATGCGGTATAGTGGTTTTGCATCTGGAAAGGGATGTGGGGTTGGGTCTAGCGCATTTTGGCCTTGGGGTCTGGGGGAGTGGCCTCCCTGTCCCCAGAAAGGATAGGGGCCTTTGTGCTGAGGATAGTGGCCTGGTGGTTAGGGTTTTTTGTGGCCCCGTTTTGAGTATAGGCCCCGGGTCTAGAGGTATAGTGGCCCGGTTTCTAAAATTTGGGATATGGGGCCCCCTTTTTAGTGGTATAGTGGGCCCCGCTCTAAGGCATAGGGGGGCCCGGGGTTAGAGGGAAAAGTGGGCCCGGTGTCAGTGGGATAGTGGCCCCCGTGTCCCAGAGGTTTTAGTGGCCTGGGGTCAAAGGGATAATGGGCCCGTGGCCCAGTTAAGTGGGCCCGGGCTTGAGGGAAGGGCCGGGTTTTTTATATATGGGCCCCGTGTCTAAGGGTTTTGTTTGGGCCCGGGGGTCAGTATTTTGGCCTGGTGTCTAGTGTATAGTGGCCTGGTGTTTGTGGGATAGGGGCCTCGTGTCTAAGGTAAAAGCGGGGCCCGTGTCTTTTTGGTATAGTGGGGCCCCGTGTTAAAGGTATGTGGCCCCCTGTCTATTTGGGAAGGGGCTGCGGTTATTGGTATAGGGCCGCGTGTCTAGAAAATATAGTCCCGGGTCTAGGGGATAGCGCCTCGTGTCTTGAGGGATAGCGGCCTGTGTCTAAAAGGGATAGGGGCCTCATGTCTAAGTATAGTGGGCCCCGTGGCTAGAGGGGTTTCGGCCTCTTTTAGAGGTTTTGAGGCCTCGGTTAGAGGTTTTGGGCCTCGGGGTTGAGGGATAGTGGGGCCCCTGTCTAGCGGTTTTGTGGCCCCGGTCTAGATATAGTGGTCTCGTGTCTAGGGTTTAGTGGGCCTGGTCAAAAATTTTAGTGGGCCCCGTGGCGAGGGTATTTGTGGCCCTCGGTTTAGGGGTATAGTGGGCCCCGGTATAGTGGCTCGCTCTAGAGGTTTTTGTTTGGGCCCTTTTGTCTAAGGGGAAGGGGCCTGGTTTTAGTATTTTAGTGGGGCCCCGTGTCTAGAGGGATATGGCCCGGTGGCTAGAGAAGAGGGGGGCCCGGGGGTCTAGTGGGTTTTGTGGCCCGGTGTCCCAGTTTGGGATGTGGCCCCCGTTAGAGGGGTTTTGCGGCCCTCGTGTCCCAGAGGTTTTAGTGGCCCCGTTTAGAGGTATTGTGGGGCCCGTGTCCCTTTGGGAAGTGGCGGGGTTCTATTGGGATAGTGGCCCCGTGTCTAGAAAATATGGCCGCGTGTCTTGAAGTTAGTGGCCTGGGTCTTGTTTTTTTGCGGCCTCGGTCAGTGGTTTTAGCGGCCTCGTGTTAAAGGGATAGCGGGCCCCGTGTCCCAGAGGAAACGGGCCCCGGGTCTTGAGGTTTATGGGCCCCGTGTCAGAGGGATTGTTCCGCTTTTCTAGAGGGTTTGGAGCCTCGGTCTTGAGGTTAGGGGCCCCTGTTAGAGGTTTAGGGCCCCGGTCTAGAGGTATAGTGGCCTCGTTCAGGGTATATTGGGCCCGCATGTCTGAGGTTTTGTACCCCCGTGCTAGGGTATAGTGGCCTCGTGTCTAGTGGTATAGTGGCCCCCTCGGGGCTAGTGGTTTTAGTGGCCTCGCGCAGTGGAAAAAATGGCCTTGCTCTAGAGGTATAAATGGGCCTGGTGTCCCTTTGGGGTATAAAGGGCCGGTGGCTTGGGTTAGGCCGGGTGCCGGGGGGGAAATGGGCCCCCGGGTCTTAAGGTTTTGCGGGCCCCCGTGCTTAAAGGGATAGTGGGCCCCGGGTCTAGGGGGTATAGTGGCCTGTGTCAAATTGGGTAAGTGGGTGGTGTCCCATTGGGATAGTGGCCCCGTGTTCCCAGAAATATTTGGCCTGGGGTTTTAAATGGTAAAGCGGCCCTGTCTTTGAGGTTAGCGGCCCCGGGTCTAGAGGGATAGGGCCTCGTGTCCCAGAGGTAAGTGGCCCCCGGGTCTAAGGTATAGCGGCCTCGTTTCCCAAGGTTTTAGGGGGCCCCGTTTTTAAGGATAAATGGCCCCCGTGTCTAGAGGGATTCCCTGGCCGCCCTTCTAGAGGTTTAAGGCCTCGTTTCTAGAGGGAGGGGGCCCCCGTTTTAGAGGTTTAGTGGGCCCCGTGTTGAGGTTAAAAGTGGCCGCGTGTCATGGTATAGTGGGCCCCGGAAAAGTGGCCTCCGCGTCTAAGGGATTTGGCCTTGTGGCCGAGGCTTTTGGCCTGGTTTCCCAGTAGGTTTGTGGCCCCCGTTCTAGAGGTATAGTGGCCTGGGGGTCTAAGGTAAAAATTTTGGGCCCGGTGTCCGGGGTTTTTGGGGCCTGGGGGTTTTTTTGGGATAGGGGCCCCCTGTTAAAGGAAAAGCGGCCTGTGTCTAGAGGTATATTGGGGGCCCGTGTTTAGAGGTATAGTGGCCCCGTGTTATTGGGAAGTGGGGCCCCTGTCCCTTGGGGTTAAAGGGGCCCCGGTTTGAAGTTTTAAGGGGGCCCGGTTGTCTATGGGGATTAAATCCTGTGTCTTTAAAATATAGGGGGCCTCTTTTCCCAGAGGGATAGCGGCCCCCGTTCGGGGGTAAGTGGCTCGTGTCTAGAGGGATAGTGTCCCGGGCTAAGGTTTTTGAAGCCCCGTGTCAGAGGTATGTGGGCCCCCGTGTCTAGAGGTTAGTGCCCCCGTGTTAGAGGTAATGGCCTCGTGGGTTTGTGGTATATGCCCCCGCGTTGTGGTAAAGGGGCCCTTTCGTCTAGAAAGGGGATAAATGGCCTTGTGTTTTAGAGGTTTGGGCCGGGGGTCTATTGGGATAGTGGCCCGGTGTCTTTGAGGATAGTGGCCTGGTGTCTAGTGGGTTTTAAACCTTTTGTCTGTGGGATAGGGGCCCGTGGCTAGAGATAAACGGTTTGTGTTTGGGGAATTGGGGCCCCCGTGTCAGGGATATGGCCTGGGGTCTAGTGGTATAGTGGGGGCCCGGGGTTAGGGTAAGTGGGCCCCCTGTCTAAGGGATAGGCGGCCCCGTGTCTAAGGATATGGCCCCCGGTCTAAGGTTTTTTGGCCCCTGTCCATTGGGATTGTGGCCCGCGTTTTTTGGGAAGTTTGGGCCCGTGTCCCAGAATTTTTAAGGGGGCCCGGTTTATTGGGATAGCCGGGCCCCCTTTTAGGTTAAAGGGATAGCGGCCTTTGTGTCCCAGAGGTATAGGGGGCCCCCGTTCTAGAGTTTAGTTCCGCATGTCCCAGAGGGTTTTTTTTGCCTCGTGTCTAGAGGGATGGCCTCGTGTCCCCAGAGGTATAGTGGGCCCTTTCTAGGGTATAGGGGCCGGGGGTCTAGTGGGGGGTAGTGGCCCCGTTCTAGTGGTATAGTGGCCCGGTCTGAGGGATATGGGCCTGTCTATGGTTTTAATGGCCTCGTGTCTAAATGGTTTTGTGGCCCGGCGGGGTATAGTGGCCCGGGGTCTAAGGTATAGTGGGTCCCTGTCATTGGTTTTGGGCCTGTGCATTTTGGGATAGTGGCCCCGGGCCCAGGTTTTTGTGCCCCTTTCTATTGGTTAGTGGCCCGCGGGCTATTGGGAAGTGGGCCCTGTTTAAGGGAAGTGGGCCTTTGTTGCAGTGTTTAGTGGCCCCCTTTCTTTATTGGGGATAGGGCCGCGGTTATTTGGGATAGGGGCCCCGGGGGCCCCAGGGTATAGCGGGGGTCCCGGGGCTAGGGGGTTTATGGCCCTTTCCCCCCCCTAAGTTAAGGATAGCGGCCCCGGGGGTAAGGGTTTTGGGCCTCGTGTTTTGAAGGGATAGGGGGCCCCGTGTCTAGAAAATATAGTGGCCTCTGGCTTGGGGTATAGCGGGCCTTTACTCTAGGGTATAATGGCTTTTTGTCCCGTGGTGTAAATGGGGCCCGGTTTCCAGTGGAAGGGCCCTTTTAAAATTTTTACCTTCCTTTCAACAAACCCCCTGGGAGGCAAGTGGCACCCCCTTGTGCCCGGGGTCAAAATTTCTTATTATTTCCCCTGTGATAGATAAAGGGTGGCTATTGACTATCCCGTAATTCCCCCAAAAATACTTTTTTACGTCTTCAAGGGCATAATTTTTTAATAAAAATACATTTTTAAAAATTTTCAGCAAACCCTTTTGGGGTTTTTTATTGGGAGGCTTGTTAATGAAAAATGACCTCCCAAAAGTAATTTTCCACTTTTACAAAAGAAACACAAAAAATGATTTTTGGGATAACTATTTCTCCATGACGCCCTGTTTTGTGAAACCGCCTCGATCTCCCCCCTTTAATCCTATAAAATGCGTTACACAATAAAAAAACGGGAAAAGCAGGGGTTGGAAAACTTTTTTCAGGGGCGGGAATTCACTAAAAAAAGGGTTTTTATTTGTAATTTACAAGTCATTGGGAAAAGTGAATAATAAAGGTGAAGTAATTGTTTTTTCTGTGACCTCGACCCCAGGGCTCGTGAAACTTTGCTTTTCTCCGGGGGGGTCTTTCCCTTTTTTGAAGGTTTTTCAAAATTAAGGTCGTTTTTGGTGAACTAATTCTGCGTCTGACACTTCATTTTCTTGCCTTCTTCTACAATGAAATCTCCTTTTACTATTTAAATCCCTCATGAATCTGAGCAAAGTCGATGGACGATTCATAAAGACGACTCCCCGGAAAATGTAAATATGAGTCCCTGCGGTGATGCGTTCGGAGCTGGTGAATCTGCTGTAGACAGGTCAATAACCACGTATATCTACTGCTTTATTACAATTGTTTCGGCTCTTTAATTTTCTTCTGAGATCTGAATTATTTACTTCCAAGGTTAAACAAGGAGGTTCAGACACATGACAGCAATGGAAGCAAAGATGGCTGAAGCCTTGCTGCTTATCCCCATTACTAGCCTGCTATCCAGTGGCCTTGTATCTCCAGATGAATGACCTGGTGGCTAGTGGTACAGTGTATGCAGGGGTGCACTTAGGGGATTTTTCCAATTGCCCATACAAAACCTTGCAGGGACCAGTGTTCCCTTTGAGCTGCCATGCACCTTCTAAACTGACTCTGCTCAGTCACCCATGCCATGCCCACACTTTTCTGTTGCCTGGCATTAGAAACCATATGTGCCTCATATTAGTAATGTGAGGCACATGAGGTTACTTACTGTAAGTGTAAGGCTGCTTTTACATGTGCATTTTTGGTGCCTTTACTTATAGTACTGCCTTTAATAGCATCAAGCTCCTTTCAAGCTCCTAAATTGCTTGCAAAGGTGATGCAAGTGCGTAATCAGTTACTGTTCTTAGGGAGCTTTCACACAGCACAGTTTTGGTGCAGTTTTTACTGCGCTCCAATTAACTGCCTTTGTTACCAGCAAGCTTCTTTCTTTTCTAAATTGTTCAGAAGGGGTTTTCAAGTAAGTAATCAATTACTGTGTTTAAAGGGGGGCTGGTGGATTACAAAAACAATTCTTTCCCCCCCTTTCCCAAAACATTTAGTAAGTAAAGAAGCTTTTGGTAATAAAGACGTTTAATTGAGGCATTTAAAACTGCACAAAAATGCACGGGTTTAAAGCACCCTAATTTGCGCCCCCTAACTCCCTTTTTTACCAGCAAGCTTTTTTCAGTTATCTAAACATTGGAAAAGTGATGCATTATTAGTATTGTACCCAAAGCTTTAGACCAATGATTACTTATTGTAAACTTTTCTGAAAAATTTAGACAACTGAAAAAAAGTTTGTGGTAAAAAAGGCAGTTTTTTGGACCAGTTAAAACTGAATAAAAAACTGCGCTTGGAAAGCACATGTTAGTTTTTTTATAAACCAATTTTTGATTACTCACTTGCAACACCATTTCAAACAATTTAGAGAATTGAAAGTAGCTTGCTGTTAATAAAGACAGCTTCACCGCAGTGCAGTACTGCCACAGAAAATATACACCAAAACATGTGAAAGTACTCTTAGACACAAATGGTTAGTGATTTAGCCAGCCCGTGTGCCTTCCTTTAACCCAAAGCCTCAACTTTAAGTGTTCTGCTCCCATTAGTAACCTTCTCTGTTTCCCATTAGAGAACACTTGTGACTGTTTATCGGCAAATCCAGGAACATTTTTGCTGGAAAAAGGTTTAAACCCCCCTTTAAAAATGGTTTACCTGAGCCTGAATTTCATTTTTGCACTAGAAAAACGCCTGATTGCAGTAGACCGGGTGCATGATTCAAATGCTTTCTACAAAACTCTTGCTGCAAAAAAATGGGCCCTCTGCCAAAAAAACTACTTGTCCCTAGTGTCCAGTGACATGGTGGTTGGGTCTGTCAGTAGTGCCTGTTTTTTTAGTTGTTTTAGCGGGGGATGTGTCAGGAGCATGGTGACTTGGTTTATGCTGGTATAGTATAAAAGAATTTTTGTCTAGTGGAAAATAACCTGGTTTCCCCGGGTATAGTGATCTGGGGGGTTACTACCCCCCCTTTCCCCGCCACTATTGAATGCCGGGGGGACATGTCACTTCTTTCCCTGCGCTTTTGAAGAACGCGCTGAGCAGCGCATTATTCTAAACACACGGGGCTTTCGGCCCAAGGTACATGCTACCAGAACCCTGTAACACACCCCCAAAGGGAACATAAGGCATTAATTCTACAAAGTGGTGTGATGCCCCCAAAAGCCCAAATTTTGGGCATTTTCAAAGGTGCGCCGGCACTTATCGCCAAAGTTTGGAATGCAACTGTTCATACATCTATAGAACAAGTTTTTTGAGGGGCCCAAAAAACTGGGGCCGGCCCTTCTTTAAAGTCGCTCCGTGTCCACTTATGTAGTAAGAGCTGGTGTCAGTGGGTTAGTGACTTTGGGGTCATTAATGTGTGGCTTGTGTCTAGAATGCGTGGGCCCGGTGTCCAGTTATATTACCTAGTTTCCAGTGGCATAGTGGGTTGCTGTCCAGTGGCCTGGGGTCCAGTGGTATAGTTACCTAGTTTCCAGTGGCATAGTGGATTGCTGTCCAGTGGCCTGGTGTCCAGTGGTATAGTTACCTAGTTTCCAGTGGCATAGTGGATTGCTGTCCAGTGGCCTGGTGTCCGGTGGTATAGTTACCTTGTTTCCAGTGGCATAGTGGATTGCTGTCCAGTGGCCTGGTGTCCAGTGGTATAGTTACCTAGTTTCCAGTGGCATAGTGTATTGCTGTCCAGTGGCCTGGTGTCCCACAGTATTGTGGCTCAGGTCATGCTGTGCAGTAGTTAGAGGTTTTCTATCATTTTATATTTATTTTTTACTAAATAGATTCTGTGCTGATTAATTTGATAACCAGGCAGTTCTAGCTCCATTTTTCCTAATAAAGAGCTGTAAATGCCATGTCACGGTCACACAGCCACAGGGTTACATAATAAGTGGTTCATTAATTCCCAAGTGTCCCTCTTTTGCAGGGACTGTCCCTCTTTGCTCCTTAAATGTCCCTGTTTTTGAAATGGGAAGCAGGTTGGTATTATCACATCCACTAATATTAATCTAGGATGTCTCTATCCAGTTCTTAATTTTATCTTAGAGCCCACGTCATATCTAATATCATGATTTGGTAAAATTTCTCTATGCATACTATTTTTCTGCTATTGTACAGAGAGTAGATATGCAGAAAAGAATGGATCTTTCACACCAAGAATCAGAAGTGCCCCACGATGACCGTCTAAAAAGATATGATTAACCAAAGTCTTGCGGTTTACTGCCCCACTCCCTGTTGTCCATCAATCTTGTGGCTTAGTCCCTGGTGTCCAGAGGTTCATTGCATCATGGTGATGTGATCTGCCTCTGTCTGGGATCGATGCATTAAAGTCACAGTCTAGATCCAGGGCCGTTCCTAGGCTAAATTTCACTCAGGGCGAGGTGAAGAAATTTCATACCCCCGCCCGAGCCCTCCCATAACATAATGCGACACATTGCATCACCATCAACCAAATCTAAAATATACAAAAAGCTTTACCACAACATATAAAACTACTAAATAATAGTCATACAGTTACCAAATAGCACCGCTAAAACCAGAATCCCAAGGCTAATAGTACCAATGTCCTATTAAGATCACATATCACCAGCACATAGTGACCGAATAATACAAACTGACCATTACTGAATACAAACCATTATACTACAACCTATATTACCAGCATACAGTGACCATACAGTGGTGGATACCAGCTGTACACAAGCTCTGCAGACATATAAGTGATTAGAGTAAAGTTATATCTAGTGACTTACAGGGGACGTCTCTGAAGAGTTGTTCTCATTCTCTTCTTCTTCTCCATCTGTCCCAGACGCCATGATGTCTTCTCCTGGCCACAACTCTTCACTGTAAAATTTACAAAACAAACATCTTACACTCCTCAATTTATCAGCGCTTTTCTACCAATTCCTATTTCTATACAAAAACTCCCCATCTATAGCACCTCATATGGTAGCCATGTAATATGACCCCTGTAGCCAGACAGTAACCCCTGTAGCCATGTAGTAGTCCATGTATCCAGGTAGTAGCTCCTGTAGCCAGACAGTAGCCCCTGTGGCCATGTAGTAGTCCATGTAGCCAGGTAGTAATCCCTTATAGCCAGGTAGATGCCCCTATAGTCAGGTAGTGACCCTTGTGACCAGGTAGATGCCCCTATAGCCAGGTAGTAGTCCCTTATAGCCAGGCAGATGCCCCTATAGCCAGGCAGATGCCCTTATAGCCAGGCAGATGCCCCTATAGGCAGGTAGTGCCCCCATGTAGCCAGCCAGTGCCCCCATTGTAGCCAGCCAGTGCCCCCATTGTAGCCAGACAGTAGCTATTGATAAAATAAAAAAAATAATCCACCAGCCACATCCCACGGTCCTGTGTCCAGGCCGGGAGTGCAGAGCGGTAACGGTGTGAGTATCACCGCTTACCTCTCACGCGCTCCCAAGATCTCCTCGGCGGCAGAGCTGCAGCGAGGAACGAGCTCGCAAGGCATGGTGAAAGCGTGCGCCCCCTCGACCAGATACAGGAGGAGGCAGGATAGAAAGCTTAGTCCGGGAGTTAAACGGTTTGAAGCGGTGTGGGGTTACCCCAGCCCACGCCTCCGAGTCCCTCCGGGGCAGAGCGCCACCGAGGAGCGACGTCGCGGGGGGAAAGGGTGAAAGCCGTCCCCCCGCGACGCGTACAGGGGGGGGGCGGAGGAAAGATCTGTCCTGCCTCCACCCTGTAGCAGCAGCAGCCCAGCAAGTGTGCAGCTGCTGAGTGACTGCACAGCCGTGTTACAATGGCTGCGCAGAGTCAAGGACTGACCTCCAGGCAGGCGAGGCAGGCCTTCGCGGCGCCCCCTTCGGGTGAGTGGAGCCTCGGCGCCCGCCTTGCCCGCCTCGAAGAACGGCCCTGTCTAGATCCAGCGAGATACAAGTAAACATCGTCGTAAATAGGTTTAATGAGAACAGTTGTATTATCATTGATGTAATATGTGTCAGAGGTGTGGTAGTGGTACAGAACAAGTTACTTTATCACACAGAGGTACAGTACTCTTAGAGGTTACTGTTACTTTATGCATAATGGTTACAGTCTCTAGAAGAAGTACATGGCTGGCTGCTTTCTCTCCCACTTGGTGGGGCACAGTCTCTTAAACTACAGAACAGTTGCTTGTTATGTCTCTTTAGGGCCAATAGGTCAGGTTGCTTCCCAAGATGGTTGGTAGCTTTTGCTGAATCTTTTGTATCGCTGTGGGCCCAAGGGTAAATGCATTTTACCAGAACAAGGCCCTTGAGGTTCTGTTTGCAGGGTTGTACGAGCTACTTTTGTCCGCTGCCCTTGCCTCCCCAGAGTTGTCCCTGTCTTCACCATGAACGTCCAGCAAGTGCCAATAACACATGCAGATATACACAGAGCAGTCCCTTTATCCCCGTACCACTATCCCTCGTATTGACGCTTCTTTTCTGACTCCTCTCACGCTGTCCCTTGTAGGCAGGGCCGCCATCAGAAATTTCAGGGCCCCATACAGGAAGCAACCCCGGCCCCCCCCCCCCCAGTCAACCCGCCCCCCGTCAACCCCACCCTCTGCCAACCCCACGCCCCGCCCCCCCCAAAACCCCACCCCTGTAAATTTCCCATCGCCCCGCCACCCAATCACACACACCCCCCCCCACCTCACACGAACAGCCTCCCCCACCTCTCACACACACCTCCCCTCCCCCACCTCACCACCACACACCCCCCCCCACCTCTCCACACACACGGGCCTCCCCACCCCCCCCTCTCACACACACACACACCCCCCCCCACCCTCACACACACAGCCTCCCCACCCCCGCCTTCCACAAACATACACACCCATCCCAGTTCCACAAACAGCCCCCCCAACCTCACACACACCCCCCCTCCCCCCAGCCCACACAGCCTCCCCCCCCCCCCCACACACACACACAGCCTCCCCCAGCCTCTAACACACAGCCCCCCACCCCCCCCCACACAGCCTTCCCCACGCAGCCTCTCAAAAACCACAGCCCCCCCCACAGCTTCACACACACAGCCCCCCCCACCTCTCACACACAGCCTCCCCCAGCCTCTCACACCAGCCTCCCCCACCCACACCAACCTCCCCCTCCACCACCCTCACACACACAGCCTACCCACACACCTTTCCCCCCCCCAGCCCCCACACACACCCTCCCCCCCAGCCTCACACACACACACCAGCCTCCCCTAGCCTTTAACACACACACAGCATCCCCCCCCCCCCGCCTCTCTCCCACAAAACCAGCCTCCCCCGCCCTCACACCACTACACAGCCCACCCATGTCACCCACACCAGCCCCCCCCAACCCTCACACACAGCCCCCCCCCCCCCCGCCCCAACAGCCTCCCCCCCCCACCCCACACACACACACACACACCCCCCCCCACCTCTACACACAGCCACCCCCTCCCCCACCTCTCACACACACACACACACACACCCTCCCCCAGCCTCAAACACACAGCCTCCCCTCCCCCAGCCTTCCCACACACCACCTCTCACACACACAGCCTCTCCACAGCCCACACACACACGCTCACCCTCACCACGGCCTCGTCCCCCAGCCTCACCACCCCCACAGCCTCACCCTCCCAGAGATCCCTCTCGGCAGCACACGGGGGCCTCGCACACACAAAGCCTGCCCCCCTCACCGCGGGGGGCCATACAAAGCCTTCCTCCCCCAGCCTTACACACACACACAACACCAGCCTCCCCCAGCCTTTAAGACCCCTCAGCACAGCAGGCCCCGGCCCCCCAGGTGTCTCACAGCGCCCGCCTCCCCCAAGCCCTCACACACATACAAGCCCAAAAAAACCATTGTTTACATATATACAGCTCCCAGACAATCTTACACACGGGGCCTACTCTATGGTTACTTCTTCAAATGCCTCACACAGGGCCTCCCTCCCACAGGGGCCTCTCAAACACAGAACACACATGTTTTTTTCCCCAGGTTGTTTCTAAGAGAGCCTTCATCTTCCCCCAGTAAGCATCTCACCACAACAACCCTTGAGTCCTGTTTGCAGGGTTTCACAGTCCCTCCCTCCCCCCAGCCTTCCCTACACACAGCCTCTCACACCACACAGAAGAACCAGACAGCATCCCGTCCCATCAGCCTTTCTTTCTGACACCTCTCACCTGTCCCTAGGCAGGCCGCATCAGAAATCAAGGCCCCCCCAGGACAGCATCTGGCACACCGCCCCCCCGCCCCCCACCCCCCCCCTCACCCCGCCCGCCCCTCACGTCAACCCCACCCACTGTCAATCCACGCCCCGCCCCCCCTCCCCCAGCCTCTCCCCACACACAGCCTCCCCACCTTCCCCCAGCCTCACACACACACCCTCCCCTCCCCAACCTCTCACACACACAGCCTCCCCTCCCCCAGCCTCTCTCTCACACACACACAGCCTCCCCACCCCCAGCCTCTCACATACAACCTCCCCCAGCCTCACACACACAGCCTCCCCACCCCTAGCCTCTCACACACAGCCACCTCCCCCAGCCTCACACACACACAGCCTCCCCCCCCTCTCACACACACACAGCCTCCCCACCCCCAGCCTCAAAACAGCCTTCCCACACCCCCAGCCTCTCACCCCAACACAGCCTCCCCACAGCCTCACTCTCACACACACAGCCTCCCCCAGCCTCTCACACACAGCCTCCCCCAGCCTCACACACACACACAGCCTCCCCACCCCCAGCCTCTCACACACACACAGCCTCCCCCCCAGCCTCACACACACACACAGCCTCCCCCAGCCTCTCACACACACAGCCTCCCTCACACACACAGCCTCCCAACCCCCAGCCTCTCACACACACACACAGCCCTCCCCACCCCCAGCCTCTCCACACACACACACAAGCCTCCCCCAGCCTCTCAACACACACACACCCAGCCTCTCCACCCCTCCCCCAGCCTCTCTCACACACACACCACCACACACCCCCCAGCCTCCCCCACACACAGCCTCCCCACCCACAGCCTCTCTCACACACAGCCTCCCCCCCAGCCTCCCCACACACACACAGCCCCCCACCCCCAGCCTCTCTCACACACACCACCCCTCCCCCCAGCCTCTCACACACACACAGCCTCCCCCCCCGCCTCTCTCCCACACACACACAGCCTCCCCCCCAGCCTCTCTCACACACACACAGCCTCCCCACCCCCAGCCTCTCTCACACACACACAGCCTCCACACCCGCAGCCTTTCTCACACACACACACAGCCTCCCCACCCGCAGCCTTTCTCACACACACACACAGCCTCCCCCAGCCTCTCACACACACACAGCCTCCCCACCCCCAGCCTCTCTCACACACACACAGCCTCCCCAGCCTCTCACACACACACACAGCCTCCCCCCCCAGCCTCTCTCACACACAGCCTCCCCACCCCAGCCTCTCACACACACACAGCCTCCCCCAGCCTCTCACACACACACAGCCTCCCCCAGCCTCTCTCACACACATACAGCCTCCCCACCCCCAGCCTCTCTCACACACAGCCTCCCCAGCCGTCACCACACACACACACCACCCAACCCAGCCTCTCACACACACACACACAGCCTCCCCAGCCTCTCACACACACACACCACCAGCCTCCCCTCACCCAGCCTCACACACATAGCCTCCCCAAGCCTCTCTCGCACACACACACAGCCTCCCCCAGCCTCTCTCACACACACAGCCTCCCCCAGCTCTCTCACCAACACACACACACTCACAAACAGCCTCCCCCAGCCTCTCTCACACATACAGCCTCCCCAACCCCAGCCTCTCACACACATACAGCCCATCCCAGTGTCACACACACACAGCCTCCCCACCCTCACACACACAGAGCCTACCAGCCTCGGGGGGGGGGGGCTTTACTGGGGCCCCACATTACCTCAGTATGAGGAGGGCCCGCGCTCTTTTCATACAGCTGCAGCAGCGTCGCTCTATCACTTCCTTCCTGTTCTCCAGCGTCTTGTGTGATCGCAGTCGGCCACTCCTCCCTCTGCCGGCAGGAGTCATTGAAGCCCCGCCCACAGGCAGAGAGGGGCGGGGCCGACTCTAATCACAGGAGACGCTGGAAGGAGGTGACAGAGGCTGCTGTAGCTGTAAGTAAATAGCGCCGGCCCCTTCACAGACGCAGAGCCGCGCGGGCCCCTCCTCACACAGAGAAAGAGGAGGGCCCAGCTGCTCCGGTCACAGCGCGCAGTGCGTGCATGTCATCAGCTGTGACCGGACACGCAGCGCGGGCCCCCCTCAGCGTCGCCGGGCCCCAGACATACACAGCGGCGCAGCGCCGCACTCATCATGGTACAGAGAACAGGCCATAGTACTATTACTATGAAGCAAGGGGGCGGTACCTGCCGGTGGCGGCGGGCCCCCCTTGCTTCTCAGACTGCCCGGGCCCCATACGGGAGTACTGCCTGTACCCCCCTAATGGCGGGCCTGCTTGTAGGAGGAGGATAGCTACAGATGCAGATTTCTTATCAGTGATCACCTGATCCATTCACCTCCAGACATGATCCCTTCTTCCCTACACTCATGGCACACATTCTCTCCCAGTCTGAATCTGTAAGGAGTTTTTATCAGGCTGCGGGAAAACAATCTTTTTGCTGAACTTGTTTGGGCCTTTCACATTGCTCTTGCCAATATGTAGCCTCTGTGGCTCTCTCACAATCTCTGAGCTCCCTGAATAACCCCAGGAACTGTCCCATCTCATACTCTTATATACATAGTCCTCACATGGCAGCTTCAGGGGCTCCATTTCTCCTCACGTTCAGGCTCGGACTGACCTACAGGGGAGCAGAGGAAACCCCCAGTGTGCCCTGGGCATTGTGGGCCACTGAGAATAGCAGGCTTGGTGAGAACGGCAGAGAAAGAGAGGCAGAAAGCAAGAGTCATGTACAGTAGCTTTAGAATGGGCCCAAAGAATCAACTCCACTGGTGGGTCCAAAGAATCAACTCTACTTTTGGGCCCCAGGAAGCACCTCTACTAGTGGGGCCCAAGAATCAACTCCATGTTGGGCCGCAAGAATAAACTGCACTGGTGGGCCAAAAGAACCAACTTCACTGTGGGCAAAAAGAATCAACTCCGTTGGTGGTCCCAAGAATCAACTCCACTGGTGGTCCCAAGAATCAACTCCAGTGGTGGTCTCAAGAATCAACTCCACTGGTGGTCCCAAGAATCAACTCCACTGGTGGTCCCAAGAATCAACTTCACTGGTGGTCCCACGAATCAACTTCACTGGTGGTCCCAAGACTCAACTCCACTGGTGGGCACTAAGAACTTAATTGGTGGTTTCCAAGCAGCCCAGTTGAGCACTGCTTACGCTCCAAGTTATTCATCTAGCTTCTCTCTCAGAGCCTACCGGTGTGCTCCTTGGTGGCTTCCTAGGCCAAAACGTCCACTAGTGTATTGAAGCAGGTCTCTAAATGCATGTAGACTCACTTGAGGCAACAAATTATATACTTGTTTGGATGCACCTTATCCGAACCCACAAAATCTTCTGAGCAATGCTTCTGGAACCTCAATGTCCACCAACAAATCAAATGCTAGGCACCAAGCAATGGCTCTCTTTAACCTTCTCCTACAGGATGGCAGAATAAAGGCTGTTCTTGCTGCCATCAACCAAAGCTGGCCATACACATTATATTAATGTTGGCTAAACCTGCTGTTGTTGTCAGGATCTGCTGACCATCCAATGTGTATGGGGGTCTACCCCATTGGGGGGACAGCAGAATCAGGCTGCTGGATTTCATGATGACCATTCTTTTTGTTCTGAAGGGAGATAAGCTATCCCCAGATGAGTGTGGCACCAGCTTTTTCCCCTCTCCCCATCGATATTCATGCTCAACCAAGCCAAGTGTCCATATATATAATGGCTGTTAGTCGAGCAAGTACTCAGCTGCCAAATATCTAATGTATATAGCCAGCCTAACATAGGAATGTTGACACTGCTGAAATTATTTACCACCTCCTAATGTACATGCTAGGAGGTGCCCAGACTCTTTGGGGTACAACACCGTACAGGCCCACTTTTCACACCGTTATAGGATAGGTTTCTGTATGATCATGAACATCTCCTCATACATAGATTCAAGCTTGCAATATTTGACCTCACACACTGGGGATTGCAGCCTCTTGATCTAGCTACAAGTAGTCCTCATACACGGCACTGTATTACTCACACACTCTGTGAGTAATGCAGTAATATAGACCCTCCGGGAAAATAATCAATTTTAATCCACCCTTAAACTAACAAAGCTGTACTAGTCTCACATCACACAGCCTATTGCTCCCGTGTCTGATGTCCTTATGCTACATGCTCCAAATCCCCTCAAATGCATCTAGAGTTGCCACCAGCCCAACTGGTATTTTTCCTGGGAGGCCAGTGCTAGTAAAAAATGTTTACTAGCAATAGCTAGTGCCAGTAAATTTACATTAAAAGTGAGTGAGCAGTCACATTATTCCCTATTGCATAATATATTGCAGCTGCATTTCTAATAGCAAGCTCTCCTCTTGTCCATCCCTCTTTTTGGGATCAGCACTATGCTTGCAGTCTAGTGTTTAGTTCTCACCTTGGCATAGGGTAACCCTGCAGTTCATGTGGTCTCAGCCACAGAATAACCAACTTCCAGCTTCTCGGTTCTTTATATATTCTATGGTGCTATAGCGGCATCTAGTGACGGGTCCACTGCAGGTACACATTCAATACATAGGATTACTCACTAACAGAATCAATAGCGCCTACATTTACATTGGCAGACACATAAATGAACTCAATCAGAAGTCGATAGGGACAAACCAATAGTCTTTTACATGAGGGGATTGTACAAGATTCACCCTTCCTTACATACGATTCTTTTCTTCTTTGCTGTGAATGTTCCTCCTGCTCCTGACTACATCGATTATATCTCCTCAATTAAACCACAATAGACAATTAACAAGCCGGCGTCTGTAGTCAGACAGGAAGAGAGCGAATAGTTTGCCAATCTACACAAAATGTTCTTATTATTAACCAAATGGTCTATATTACGTTCATCAGGAACCTGAATAATGTTCACCGTCTCCGCTCGTCGCCATTCTCAATGTTCTGCATTTAAGAGTAGCCATGAATGGTGTAATATCCCACCCAGGATTCCTATTATTAGAAGACCGCGTCTGATGCTGCCATCTGTGTCCACAATAAACTACCTTGTTTGGTTAAATTAAAAACTGATGGCACCCAAGATGCTCGTAATATGCATAGTCACTAATAAACACTGAGTCACAGCAACACATCCCTTCCCCGAAAATACAATCACGAAGGCTCAGACGCTGTCTGCAGGAGGATGCAAGAATAACCATGAAACAACGACATCTCTTCTTCTCTACTCACATCCAAAGCTGCATTCAGATATATGTAAACAGCTGCATTGTGGGCAGGGGTGCCTATAGGGCAGTACGGGGACAGTACTCCTGTCAGGAGCCCTAATAGAAAAGGGGCCAACTGATATGTTAAAAAAATAGGACCTAGTAATGGGTGGGGGCCCCATTTGATTTTGCTGTATGGGGCCCAGAAACGGTTAATAGATGACTGATGGCCGCCCTGATTGTGGGAATAAGTGCATGCCTCATAGAGACTTGGTCGGGATAATCCTTAAAGGGAATGTGTCATCAAATATGACTTTGTTTAACTCACATTTTTATGTTAACCAAAAATTCCTAAAAAATGTGTTTGTTTTTTTTAATTTTCCATATCTCTTTCAGTACTTTTTATTGTTTCTTAAGTCCTGCAGTTTTCACTTTGGCCACTAGGTCTAATAATGGTCTGACACTTCCTGTTCTGTACAGAAAGATTCTCAGTAGTCTGTCATTACCAGCACAAAGAGGGTCAAACTGAAAGGATACACCAGTGTGAATAGATAACACAGGATCCACCAGTCACAAGAGGAGATAGTCACAGTTCACCCTTTCACCTCCCTGCACACTGATTTCTTCCCAGGTAACAGAGCATGACTAGAAAACTCTCCTATAGAAGTCAATGGGACTGAGTCAGTCTTAAGTCTCCTATGTGCATGAAGCTGCTGTAAAGTATCTCTCTGACTGCTATTAAAGCAGTGCAAAACAAGGCCTAGTGGCCAAAGTGAAACTGCAAGACTTAAGAATTATTAAAAAATATTGAAAGTGATATGAAAAATTAAACATAAAAACATAAAAATGGGACTTAAACAATTAGTAATTTTTTTGATGATACATTCCCTTTAAGGTACACAGTGACAAAGAGGTAGCTGGTTACACTTTTGCTCCCACTGGAAGAGCATTCAAGCTGCATTCAAAATTGTTAGGCTAGGTCTACACAGCACAGGATTTCGTTCAGTTTTTCAGCAGATTCAGTATTTTGAATATGCTGAAAATCCAACCGCACCCAGCGCTGTGTAGCCCTCAATAGAATATCGATGCTGTAGTCTACACAACATGGAAATTTTACTGAGGTTTTCCTAAACCAAAAACCATCCAGTGAAATATAGAACATTTTCCATATTCTGCCTGACCATCGTCAGATTGCCGCAGCCCCAATGTACTGGACCACTGGGAATCCGAAATCTGACCGCCATTTTTTGCACAAAAAAATAGCGGTGCGGCGTGGTCTAGCAATTTGAAAATGCCTTCGGATTTCGGGCGGTATTTTCAAATTGCTGTGTAGACATAGCCATAGCTTCCTGTTAGATCAAAGACTGAAAGGGTTTTCCAAGACTTTTAAAAATCTCTCTAAAACCTCCCACTGTGCTAAATAGAACATCAACCCATACTTACCTCTCCTATCACCACTGTCCCAGCACTGCCACGGCTCCAGTGTTTCCCTTCTGGTCCTTCATTGATGATGTAACGTTCAAGGATCACATAATGCTGCGGACATGTAGATTGGTTGCAGCATCATGTGATCCATGAACGTGACATCATCAGTGAGGGACTGGGGAAACGCTAGAACGCTGGAGCGGTAGTGATTGGAGAGTTAAGTTTGGGTTAGTTTTCTAGTTTCTAGCAATTTTCCAGTGGGAGGTGGTAGGGAGGTTTTTAAAAGTTTTGGAAAACCCATTTAAAGATTTCAGATCTCTTTACTGGCCCATAGTGGTTTAGTGTCCCAATAGCGCATATTCTGTTGCTGTGCATTTTGGTAGATGTAGTGTTTACAGCAGGTGCTGTATAGTAGTTTATTTTAAAATGGATCATATCACCTATTATCATCAGAATGCATAATAGGAGCACAGCTGAGCTGTTAGGGAAATGTCTGCTGGCCACAAGCATCATGAGTTGCAGAAGGTTTTTATCCTATCTTAACGGGATTGTCCATGATTAAAGAAACATGGCTGCTTTATTCCAAAAACACCACCAGATCTGTCCATCGGTTGTGTGCAGTATTGCAGCTCAGCTCAATTTTAAATAAATGGGGCTGAGCAGCAATACCGCACACAACCTGTGGACAAGTGTGGCGCTGTTTGGGGAAGAAAGCACCATGCTATAATCCTATACAACCCCTTTATTAAACAATAGGAAAAAGGATCTCAGGACAACTCATTTGGAGCAGATCATGTATATCAATGCCAATGTCTTATATAAAACTGATTGATGAATGCAGCAAGAGCCAAAGAGAATTGAGGGAATCTGGCAGAAACTTTACAGGAAACTAAATTGGCCGCATGCAATGGTGATGAGAAAATGATTGGTGAAATTCTGCAAATTTAAGGGTTTAGTAGCTGTAAAATCAGTTGCAAGGAATGACAGTGAGTACAATGCAGCCTCTGTAATGGAAACATCTGACCCATAACTCAGAAGTAGTGATCCAGCTTTCCTAGGCCTCTGAAGAGCAAAGCTGAATATTAATGCAGAAACATCCCTGGTCCCTCATTATTAGATAACTTGGCAGATTTGTTATTTAGGAGTCTGGGACAGCTGTGTGATAGCCAATATGGCCGCCATTAGAGGTCCCACAGAAGTTATCCTCAGCTTCTAGAGAGCAAAGCTGCATATTCATACAGTGAACATCTCCTGGACCTCTTTCATTTCACAATTTGGCAGATTTGTTATTTAGGAGACTAGGAAAGCTGGGTGACAGCCAATATGGCCGCCATTAAAGGTCCTACAGAGGGTATGACCTAGCTTTCCTAGGGGGTAACTCATGAATACCTAGGAAATATAGAAAGCAACTGACAAATGCAAACTCTGTATCAGGATCCCTTAAAGGGGTTGTCTCACTACATTGATTCATCTTACCTCAGTCCTGTTTTCTTGGTTTCATTTTGAATTCAGGGGCGTGTTTACTGGCTTCCCCTAGGCTGCAGTAGAAGCCAGGTCTGTAGCTATAGCAACCAGTGCTGGCAGCCTGTCAGGAGAGATTGAACAGGTCTGTAGCTATAGCGACCTGAGGAGCAGATGCAGCCCATACTAGAGGGGATATCGAGGGATAGGTAGGACACTGTTAATGAACACATGTTGCAAAGTGACTTGTTTTTGCAAGATCTTTAACATAAAAAGCAATCCTTGTAGTGAGACAACCCCTTTAATTACCATATAACTGATGTCCTCCTGTGTTGCAGAGAGGCCGTTGGGCCCCCAAAGGTCTAACATTATAGATAAGCCCCTGGATTTACCATAGGTGGACTATAGGTGTCATGGAGGCTCCAGCAAATACATTTCTTTCCTCACTTGTCAGAGCATGTAAAGGGCATTTTGCCACCATTTATTTGTGCTTGTGCCCTGTTGGCTCACTTCACAAGGGGGTGTCTCTCTTTTGGACAACCTAGGATGGAGCTAGAAGAGAGCAGTAAATAGCTGCAGGCTCAGAATACTAATGGTTTCTTGTAGTCTGTTACCATGGAGATGCATAGCTACCTATAGGAGCTGTAGACACCAGAAAGAAAACCTCACTGCATACAACTCCTACTGAACTGGATAGTAAATTTATATTCAGCTCATCAGCTCCACTTTGGGGTGGGAACTGCTGAAAAACTGCTTCAATATAACAGTAATCCAATCATTTTTCAAAAATCTCAGTTATTACAATGAATCGTATTGCAGATTAATTCCGAGTATAATTCATACTTTTGCCCCAGTGGTGAACACTTAGTTGATCCCTTTGCATTGCTGATCGTATTAAAAAAAAAAAAACGTATAAGAAATCGATGCTTGCAGAGCCCGATGGGAGATCAGCCATCTCTGCTGAGGGCTCTACATTCATCATGGAATATCAAAGCAACAGGGACAATTTGGAGCCACCAGGCAGTGCAGATCTGTGGGCGCATGCAAGTTATACGCAGAGGACATCAGAGGAGCATGTCTACTTCTCTTCTCTTTGAAGCTCCAGCCCTATGATAGTTGGGGAGGGAGGGGTCCAACCCTTTGGCCTGCTCAGGGTCAGCTCAGAGACTGGAGAGCAGATTGGGAATGGTGGGGGGGATGCTGATCTAGGTTGCATTCATTGACGGAGTCGGCACAATATGAGTCAAGATCTTAAGGTTTCTATTCTTGTCTTTTGAGTATATGAGTCACAGCGTTGAAGGATTCACCAGGAAATGCAAAGTTTTTATGACACTTTCAAATATCTATGGTTTTTAATGAATTTTTGAAGCTCTCCATACACACAGCACGATCCAGCCTGACAAAAACGCTCATTCTCTCGGAGACTCAAATTAATTTTATTTTCGTTTTCATTTATTTTTTTCCTGCCTCCAAAGAGACAAATATTTTTATTTTTCTGTTCATATTGTCATATGAGGGCTTGTTCTCTGCAGGATGAGTTGTTTTTTTTGCATTGGTAGCATTTAATTTACCAGATAAGGTACAGTTGTCCCTCAACATACAATATAAATTGGTTCCAGGATGACCATTCTATGTTGAAACCATAACTCCATGGAAGACTGGTAATTGGTTCCAATGCCCCAAATGTCACCAACATAATCCAAATAGAGAGTAAAGAAAATGAAGCAGATACTAATCCAGATAAAGCAAGTCCTTACATGTAACACCACAAAGAGCGGCTGGAAGAAATCACTTTCTATGAGGACAGAAGCTTCTTCGGGTCATGTACATTATACACACTGGGCCTAATATATGGAAACTGTCTAGCAGTAAGACTGTCTTTGGTGCTCATGGCAACCAATCAGAGCCCATAGCAACCAATCAGAGCCCATAGCAACCAATCAGAGCTCATAGCAACCAATCAGAGCTCATAGCAGCCAGTCAGAGCCCATAGCAACCAATCAGAGCCCATAGCAACCAATCAGAGCTCACAGCAACCAATCAGAGCTCGTAAAAACCAATCAGAGCCCACAGCAACCAATCAGAGCTCATGGAAACAAATCAGAGCCCATCTTTTAGCTTTTCAAAGCAGTTTAAAAAATAAAAGCTGTGCTCTGGTTGCTATGAATTCTGATTGATTGCCATGGGCAACAAAGACAGTCTTATTGCTAGACAGTTTTCACACAAAAGGCTCATTGTAGCAGTAAAAAGGAAAATGGGAGGGGCTACTAGACCTTCAATCACTGGCTGCACCTCACTAATACATGCAAGACCAGTACAGGACATGTAGTACCGCACTGTACTGTAGAGAGGGGCTATAGACCAGCAATCACTGCATGTGCCTCACTAATACATGTAAGAGCAGTACAGGACATGTAGTAACGCACTGTACTGTAGAGAGGGGCTATAGACCAGCAATCACTGCATGTGCCTCACTAATACATGTAAGAGCAGTACAGGACATGTAGTAACGCACTGTACTGTAGAGAGGCGCTACTAGACCAGCAATCACTGCATGCACCTCACTAATACATGTAAGAACAGTACAGGACAAGTAGTACCACACTACTGTAAAGAGGCACTACTAGACTGCCAATCACTGTATGCACCTCACTAATACATGTAAGAGCAGTACAGGACATGTAGTACTGCACTGTACTTGTAGAGAGGGGCTATAGACCGCCAATCACTGCTTGTGCCTCATTAATACATGTAAGAGCAGTACAGGACATGTAGTACCGCACTGTACTGTAGACTTCACTATGTAGTACCGCACTGTACTGTACACCTCACTAATACAGAAGTTTTACAACCTGTTCATGATAATTGCTTGGATCTTCCATCAATCACATGAGCCGCATATCAGCAGTGTCTGGGACAGTGTATGAGGAGTGTGTTATCTAGATACAAGGTCCCAGGAAAGACCATTGCATGGTGACAATTATTGTATACTGACGCCATTGCTGAGGGAGCACTGTATTGAAAAACTTTCAAAAAATAATTTGTGGATTGGAATGGGAGACACACGATGACTCAATTTTTAATGGTTTTAATTTTTCGCCATTTACTGTGTAGTAAAATTGATGTTATTTTTATTCTGTGGATAGGGCCTCATGCATGAAAACTGTCTAGGTCTAAGACTTTCTTTGTTGCCCATAGCAACCAATCAGAGTTCATAGCCACCAATCAGAGCTCATAGCAACCAATCAGAGCTCATAGCCACCAATCAGAGCCTATAGCAGCCAATAAGAGCCCATAGCAACCAATCAGAGCTCCCCTTTCATTTCATATAGTGCTCTGAGAAAATGAAAGAGGAGCTCTGATTGGTTACTATGAGCCCTGATTTGTTGCTAAGGGCTCTGATTGGTTGCTATGGGCAACAAAGACAGTCATACTCCTAGACTGTTTTCATACGTGGGTCCCACAGGCTTTTTAATATGTTATACTGTTTTATGAAAATAAAAACGTTTAAAGAACCATTGATTTACATTGTCATACCCTGACGCCAACAATTTTTTTACATTTCTTTTGAGAAACCTGTATAAGGTCCAAAGATAAGAAGTAGATTTTAGCAACTTCCACAAAATCCTCAAATCTCCTTTATTTGTATCTAAAAATACATAAAACACAGTCACATCAAAAATACAATAAAATTCTACCCATGGAAGATGCTTTTATTTATTTTTCTGTACACACATATAAAGGAGTTTTTACCAAACTCTACTTTTTTCCTTGGCTTATACAGTATATGTTTTCGCTGGGACAGGAGGAGAATTTGAGGAACCTCTGACCCTTTTCTGCTTTTGTGGTGTTTTCCCAATCGATACCGTTTTTTGATGCTACATTTGACTTCTTAAAAACTCTTTTGAGTATGTTTTTTGGGAAACAGGGAAACCAAAAAACATTTGTTTGTTTTTTTCATTTACAGCTTTGCAGGATAAAGAATATGATATTTTCATAGTTTTGATGTTTGTTTCTTTTATTGTGTATTTTCTTCATATGATAAATGCTTGGGGTGTTTTGAGGATTTAGTACTTCTTTATATTTTTAAAAACTTTATTTAAAGGGGTTTTGCCACGATCTAATGTTGATGTGGGATCCTCCAAAATGGATATTTAATCACTTTTCTAAATATATGTCATTAAAAAAAGTGAAGCCTCTGAGAGCTACAGCCTTCCTTACATGCCCTTAGTTTCCTGACAGTTTACATTAGACACGACCAGGAGCTGACAGGAGCTGATCTGGCCGCGCTTGCGTTGTTTGCACTTCTTATCTGATGGCAGGGAACATGAAGGAGCTTTGAAGGGACTGGGGAGAAAAGATCCTGTGTCTTTTGTATAGAGAATCCGCTGGTTGTAATGTAATTATCTGAGTAAACATGTAGACGCTCCCTGCTCAGCCCTCCTCTTTCCCCCACCCCAACAGCAGTTCCTGAAAAAGTTAAAGACGCTGCCTGCTCAGAGCTTACCTTCTCTCCTGTGCAGATAAGAGGAAGAAACTTGTGCACAATACAGTTATCTCCTGTGGATTAGCCAAATAACATGTTTGCTCAAGTACAGAGACTGAGTATCAGGAACATGCATGGGAGGTGGAGTGATGACATCACAGAGGAGGTACTTGTTTTTTTAAACACAGAAACACAATGTCCCTTTGTACAAGCCTCAAGAGTTGAGTATCAGCCTGTTAGGTGAGGAACTCACTTCTTTGCAAAACCCCTTTAAACACTGGATAATACAAAGTTATGCAACTTTCTAACAGACTTTGCAATTTATTTAATCACTGTCTTTAAAATCTCTGCTTGCTCTGAGTGACAAAAAACAGCCTGAACTCTACATAACACTGTGACAAGCTATCAAGGCAATAGCGACATCTGTGCTGCAAGGTTTTTAGTTGGACTTTACGATGGTTTCCGGATCTGAAAACCGACTGTCAACCTTTCACACTGAACGGATTTTCTGCCAGATGGTTTTTTACACCACCGGCGTTCCCGAAAAACTTTCAACAAACAAAATCATTCACTCGGTTTTCGAGCAGAAGATGTGAATTTCAATGGTTGAGGAGGACAGCGAATCCGCAAATCGCGGACAGAACTGTCCCCCAAAACTATCCAAAAGACGACTAAATACCGGCTGGAATCCTAATGCAAAATCCGACTGGTATTTTGTTGCTGCTGTGTGGACGCACCCTAAGGCTATGTTCACACGGCTTAACTGCGGGACGTAATTACGCCCCGCAATTACGCCGTGTGGCCGGGGGCGGGGCGGGAGCGGGGGAGTGAGCGGGGGGCCGGCACTTCGCCGGCCCATAGACTTGCATTACCAGCGGCGCGTATACGCCGCTGGTGATTCACATGTCAATTATCTCCCTGCCCGGCGGATTCGCCGAGCGTGAAGAGGAGACGTAATCCATAGTTCTCTATGAGAACTGTGGATTACCGTAATGACTGGGCCGTTTTCAGCCTGTAATTTGCGCACTCCGGTGCGTAATTACGGACCGAAATACGGCCCATTTTAAACCGTGTGAACATGGCCTATGAGTTCAGCTCACAGAGGAGTGTCTAGACCAGATAGAACTGCAACACATCCTCATCTGTAAAATGTATCAGGTCAGGATGGGTTTTCAAATTCTGAATATACCCCTGTTTCCCCGGAAATAAGACACTCCCCGAAAATAAGACCTAGTGCATTTTTTTATGCAATTCAGAGTTTGGCTGCTTATGCTGATGTTTGTGATGAAATCACTACAGTATATTAATACACGTTGACGGTTTGTTCAACAATAAATGTGAATTATTGTTCATAGAAAAAAAAAACACATCCCTAAAAATAAGTCTTAGCTCGTCTATAGGAGCAAAAATTAATATAAGACACTGTCTTATTTTCGGGAAAACAAGGTACATAAGAATTTTCCTGTTTTCTGACAGCAAGCAGAGATCTTAAAAATAGTGAGGATGTGAAATAAAAAGTATATTGGAATATTACATAACTTTTCATTAGACAAAGATTGACAAATGTATCTCCAACTTTGTGCATTATTCTACTTTGTTTCTTAAAAGGGTATTCTACCTTTTGGTAATTTATGCCATAGCCAAATGTCTGATAGATGCAGGGCCGCGCCTATCTCTAGTACAGAGGTCCCCTGACCACATGTCCTGCTTGGTGCCACAAAAGCTGTGAATAGAGAGGTCGCCATGCATGTAGACGTTGCTCAGCTTGTGTCTAGAACAGAAAGAAAAGTTAATGGGTTTATCGCTTGCATCTGGAACAAACAGAGAAGTCAATAAAATGGACCAAACATGCGCAGCCACGTCTCCAGTCACAGTGACTGCAGGACCAAAATGGACAAGAGTTGGGGCCCCTCCCCAGTTCTGGAGCTGTATATAAAGGTCTCAGAGGCAGAACCAACATGTTTCATACATTTATCTTGTAAATATGCCACAAATGTCTAAAATGGGAATACTCCAGTAAAGATAATAAATTTGTCTTCAGTGAGCTCCCCCTAGTGGTTGCTGTAGGCAGACAGAATGTTATCATCTTTATACTAGTTCTAAGCAGAGGATTTGGAACTCTGTATCAGATAAACAAAGCTGAGACTGCTGTAATGATACACTATAAAACTGATCAGCACAGAACAGTGAACCTGAAAAGGAAATTTTGATTAGAGGGAGATTTGCGCTCTACATAAAACCAGAAACCTCTTCAGCCTATGATGCCAGGGGCTGCCATAAGTTTTAGGTGTAATATAATGGTTGATTTGTCAGACGTCTTGAGCTTCACAGGAGATCTCAACTTACAAGGAGAATGTCTGTGGATAAACGGATGAAAGTCACACAGCGCAGTGATAAAGGTGCAGCCAATGCCACAGGAAAATGAATAGAGCTGAATGGGGATGAAAGGCAGAGACTGTAAGTGCAGATCACTGTGCAAACAAGAGGCTCAGATGCATTAATATTAGAGATGGACCCTGCTGTGCAAATAAACCAGGTCGTCATCTGAGCAACCGATTAAAAGAAGTATTTATAGCCCTGTTATTGGAGACCCGCTCCTCCAGCTCACCGGGGATAGGGGGCAAGTATTCAGTATCTTCAAGCTTAGAGTAGGAGGGCAGGATGTGACTCCTAATCATCTCCTGGTTGAGGGCTTTGTAAACGAAACCACTCAGATTAGTGATATTGTGCCAGCCGTATCCTGCCAGAGATTGCTGTTGGACTTTAGGCTAGGACTAGATATGTGTACCATCCCTGAGATGAAATGGTCATATACCCTTGCCCATTGTCTAGCACGCAGACCACGCTAAATGTAAATGGTTATGAATGGTATGACGTGACACTTGGTGCCTCTCACCTTCCTAAAATGTGCCTGGATTTGTGTGGCATTCATCATCCAGTTCCTCAGGGCATTAGATACCATGAAGCGCTCATCAGTGTGTGATGGAGCCAAACAACATCCATTTATTTACCTTTCTGTGACTCTTGCAGTCTATATGTATCTCTGATACAACCTGCTGATGACACTCTGTGACACTCTAAGCTCAGTGGCCACTTCTGTCTGAGAGCATCATGCTTGAAGCCTGTTGATGAATTGTAAGATGTTGTCTTGCTCTTGTGATGTCAAAATGTGAACAGCATGATGAGGAAGACTGTTTAAATCCCAATTCAGATAGATCCCATAAATGTATGGGGTGATTCAGCGATCAAACACCTGTTGTGAATTTTGCCATTAAGCTCTTTGTAAGAGATCAGCAAGTTGTGCATTTAAAAAAAAAAATCATCCTAAAATTTCAACCAAAAGCCAAATATCCTTAACTTTTTGTGAGTAGTGTATGTAACCATAGGATTATCCAGGGTCATAGACATATACAGCGTTCATCATCACATATCACATATTCCGTATACACTACTCACAAAAAGCGATATCCAGAATGATCTGAGATGGAAGGGGTCACTGAGCTTAGAGTGCCATCCGCAGGTTGTATCAGAGATACACAGAGACTGGAGGAGTCACAGAAGGCAAAGAAGTGGATGTCCTTTGGTTCCATCACACACTGATGACCGCTTCATTGTAACCAATGCACTGCAGAACCGGATGATGATGCCGCACAACTCCAGGCACGTTTAAGAGAGTTGAGAGGTAACCAAGTGTCACGTCAGACCATTCGTAACTGGTTACATCAGCACGGTCTGCATGCTAGATTACCGGCAAGGGTACTTGACCATACCACCAGGCACAGGCATCATAGTCTTGCATGGGCCAGGGGAGCATCTACGCTGGACGAGTGACCAGTGCTCCTCAGTACCGCTCAGTGATGAAAGTCCATTTACTCAGAGCAGAAATTATGGCCGCCAGCGATGCTGGAGACATCAAGGAGAGCGCTATGCATCAGCCACAGACGAACCTTTGGTGGTGGTGGCATTACAGTGTGGACAGGTGTGTCCAGTCAATACAGAACTGCCCTAGACATTGTGAATGGTGCAATGACGGCCTCTAATACTTAAATAACATCATTAATCCAATCATTGCGCCTCTGCATGAATATCACAGGGCTAGTTTCATCTTTAGGGAAAACATTGCTCCAGTTCATCGAGGTTGCATTATTAGGGAACGGCTGTTGGAGACTGGGACACCTCAAATGTAGCGGCTGCACTTTCTCCAGACCTGAACACCCTAGAAAACCTGTGAGATCAGCTGTCACTGTGTAGAAGCTCATAACTCTGCACCCCTGAATTAATATTATTATTATTTATATTAGGGTGCCATTGATTCCAGGGCGCTGTACATTCAAGGGGGTTACAAACATAAGTCAAACAAGTACAATGGTGACAATATGTGCCAATCAACTGGTACAGAGGGAAAGTGAACCCTGCCCGCGAAGGCTTACAATCTACAAGGAAGGGGGAAAGAGACAGAAGGTGAGGGAAGACATGTTTGTGGGGTGTACTAATAGTGGGGTTATTGTAAGTTATAGGCTCCTGAAGAGAAGGGTTTTCAGGTTGCTTTTAAAGATGGTGAAAGTGGAAGAGAGTCTGATGTGTTGGGGCAGTGAGTTCCAGAGTGTGGGGGAAGCACGAGAGGAGATGATGAGATGACAGCAGAGAAGAAGGTCCTGTGAAGAGTGGAGATTGCGTGAAGGGAGATATCTGGAGATTAAAGGGGATGTATCGCTTCATTAGTTCGTGTGTTTCATTGTATTTTCTTCTCCTCCCAGCTAGGTGTTTCGTAACTGAAGGGGGATGACATCATCCCCCCCTTCACTGTTCATGCTCGCTCCCGAGTCAGTGTGATATTCCCCCTCCCCTCTCTGTCTTAGTCCACATGTCACTGTGTCCTCTCCCTATGCAGTCTTATTTTGTAAGAGCTGTTTACATACCACAGCCCTGCATTCAGTCTAGACAGCCTTTTATGAACTAGACAGCCTTCTCTGAACTCTATGATCTCTTCTCCTCTCACAGCTGGAGGTGTGTTACAGTTGAATCCAGTCTTCTATGAACTCATGTTGATCAGCACAGATCTCCCTGCTATGTTTACATGCAGGAGCATTTAGGCACTGAGGCACAATTCTGCTGTTTTCTGATTATAGAAGCAACTGCAGTATTATTGTGTTTCTGCTGGCTGTGCAGAGTGAAATGTTGCCGGCCCCTTATTCTGAGTGAGAGAGACAGGAATGCGCGCTCCCAATACGAACTAGGTATGGAGTGGGAAGGTGGAAAGATAATGAATTCAGTTTTCTCTACATTAAGTTTTAGGAGACAGGAGGAGAAGAAGGAGATGTAAAGTTGGGTGTCATCAGCATACAGGTGGTATTGAAAGCCATGTGATGCTATGAGCTGACCGAAGGGTGCCCTTGAAGAAGAGGGGGATGCCTCAGCAGTCAATAACTCGACTTGTGAACAGCATGAGACGTCGTCATCTAGCTGTAATTGATGCTCAAGGCCACATGACAGGTTATTGAGACACTGACATTTTTCATGGCGTAGACCCTTTGTTGTTGGCTTCTGTTTCATTGAATTGTTTGAAATGAGAAATTTACCATTGCAAGCCGCAACTTCAATGGCCTCGGGATAAAATATCACTGTGGCATAAAATTTTGACATTTTCCATAAATTTCACCCGAAAATCAAATATCCCTAACTGTATATGCTGCACATGTGTTGCGTGATGATTAACACTGTATATGTCTATGACCCATGTTAATCCTATAGTTATACCTATGCTGCAAATTTGATGATGAGCACTGTATACATCTATGTCCCTGGTTATTCCTATAGTTACATATATACTGCACTTGTGAGGATAAACGCTGTATGTGCCTGTGTCCCCGATGTGTCCCCACACTGCATATGTCTGATGTTCAGTGACACCATTTTTTCCATGTGATTAAAACCATTTGCAGGAGATGCAGAGGAAGGCTCAGTGGGATACAGAGGAAAATGTAGATGAAGGGAATATGACTGACACTAGACAAGGAAGAAGAGACAGCTGCGTGTAATCAGTGTTACTAGACCGGGGTTCCAATGGTGGCACGACTGCCGAAGCTCGAGACAGACATCACACAATCACATTCAGTCTCAATGATATGCTTGTGTGTCCCTATTCAACTTCCAACAAGAGGCATATGTAGAGAAGAGGGGGTCCTTGGCAAAAATTATAATGGGGCCCCCCTACTGGTTCATCAAACCATATCAATAGGCCTGGCCAGGGGCGTAACTCTGGTTCAAAAAGTGGGGGGGACCAATTTTCCCTCTCATCCCCTATCTTCCTATCCCTCTCTCTTTCACTCACCTTCCTTTTCCCTTCCCCTCCCTTCCCTTCTCTCCCCTCCTCTCCCTGCAGTGAAGCGGCCCCTCTAACCCAGCTAGAAGGTCTGAGGGAGCGCTGTGAGTTTCCCCAGCAGGTCCGGGCGGAGTCCTTATGGCAAATACTCTTGGTGCAGTCCATAAGGTTATGAGTGGCTCTCTAATTACTGAAGTTTAGAGCCAGACTGGGACCAAAAAATCAGCCCTGGCAATGAAACCTAACCAGCCCTCCTATAATATTTCCCCCTCTAGATGGAAATAAAAAATGTTGTGCAAGGCAGCAAATTTTGCTTTACCCCTCCCATCCCCCTCCCCCATTACTAACCATTAAATGTGTTATATACACAACAGAATGAAGAAAATAAAAGAACCAAATATCACTGCACCCCTAGGAATCACTTATGTCACATACTGTACCCCAAAATGTATTTTATTGCATACCATACACCAGAAATGACATTACCAACTGCACCGTAGAAATGAATTGCACATTGTACTCAAGAAATAATATAATTCATTATACCCCAAAAATGTATATTACACACTGAACCCTAGAAATGAATTACATTACCCACCATACCCCAGAGATATCATCACACCATACTCCAGAGATTACATTACACTGTACCCCAGAGATTACATTACACGCTGTACCCCAGAGATTACATTACACCATACCCCAGAGATTACTTTACACTGTACCCCAGAGATTACATTACACGCTGTACCCCAGAGATTACATTACACCATACCCTAGCGATTACTACCTTAACCACTGTACCCCAGAGATTATATTACACACCATACACGAGATATTACATTACACACCGTACTTTAGAGATTACATTACTCACTATACCCCAGAGATTACTACATTACACACCATACACCAGATATTACATTACTCACTGTACCCTAGAGATTACTACATTACCCACTGTACCCCAGAGATTACTACATTACACACCATACACCAGAGATTACATTACACACTGTACCCCAGAGATTACTACATTACACACCATACACCAGAGATTACTACATTACCCACTGTACCCCAGAGATTAGTTTACACACCGTACCCCAGATATTATTGCATCATTCACCATACCCCACAGATTACATTACACACTGTACAACAGAGATTATGTTACACCATACCCCAGAGATTATTACATTACACACTGTACCACAGAGACTACATTACACAAGGTACCCCAGAAATTGTGTGTATATATATACATATATTGAACACAGATACACTACACACTTAGGGTGAGTTGACATAACGGTTTTTCGGCACTGACAGTGTAATTTGCTTGTTGGAAATTCGGCGCTTGCAAACGCAGAATTCTGACAAGCAAATGACTCAGACTGCCTGAGTCAGAGTTCTGTCTCCAATCCATTAGTGCTGTTAGGGCATAAAATACCTCAAAGAATTCTGTGTAGGCGCTGACAGTACACGCCGAACTACTGAAGTAAAATCAGTGTCATCTAAACAACGACACTGAATTTACATAGGGTATAATGTAAATCAGTTTCCTGTAGGAAAGGACGCCGGTTCTGAGTCAGATCCAGCACTGAATCTGCCCTGGAATCAGCATTCATATCTTCCGCATGAATGTACCCTTAAAGGGGTTGTATCATTTGAACTGTTCATGCTGTTAAGCTAATTCTCAGAGATTGAATTAGAAATCCAGGGGCGCGACTCTCCTCTCAGTAGGCGTGTCTCCCCTCCCAGGAGGCGTGTCTCCCCTCACCGAAGACCTGTGACATCATCATTCTGACTGTGCAGTGGAAGCAGAAGGATGTCTGCAGAGGACAGCTATACCGCCTCCTGCATGCTGCTCATGTGTCTGCAGAGGACAGCTATACAGCCTCCTGCATGCTGCTCATGTGTCTGCAGAGCTTCAGTCTGGCTCCACAAGCTCTTTGCTCTGCTATATGCAGTTATACACACAGCCTGAACTGATGAAACACTTGTGAGGAATGCACACTGCCCCCTCCTCCTCTGTTATCAGACAGCAGTCTGTCTTACTGTGTTATATGGAGCAATGCACACTGCCCTCCTACCCTTCCTTCCCCCTGTTAACAGGTAGGAGCCTGTATAAGACTCTGTTATATGAGGGGATCTGTGACTTAAAACAACCAGTAATTGCCCAGATCATTCACCCTAGAGCTGGGAGATGTACATAGAGGCAGCAGACCTTGGTTTCACTATCGATTTTAACAGCTCAGAGGGGAGTAAACACAGAGTGTGCAGGCAGCCAATCACAGTGCAGGGGGCGTGGCTGGGGTGTTTCCTGTCTGGGGGCGTATCCCAACAGGCTGAATGAAATGTCAGCCAGCCAATCACAGTGCAGGGGTGTGTCTAGAAGGTGGGATCCAGCCAGGCGGCGTTTCCCGATCAGCAGCAGAAATAGACCACAGATGCATAGAAAAGCTCATATCTGCTAGACCAAGTGACTGAGGTAATGCAACCCAATAACAAAAGTGCTTATTTTTACTGTCCCCATAATCTGAGAGATGATCTTTGTAGCGATACAACCCCTTTAAGGTATATTCACAAGGTATACAGTGGGGCATACTGCGATGTGCCAGGTGTTTTAGAAACAGGCGCTGGCCAGTCCACACTTCTAAAATGCTGCGGGGCCAGCCGCATTCATTTTCATTTTCCCCGGCACATAAGTGCAGGAAAGACGTGACATGGCTAGATACATGGCTGTACAGTATATACACATCTCACATATACAGTACATACCCTACAATACACAGAGAAATATGTCCTGTAACTACGGTAATCATAGCTCTTATAGAGAGTTGTCATTACCCTCCATCTTCTCTGACGCATTTTGAGCAATCTGACAAAGAAGTGATGTGTCACTTCTTCCCAGCATTTATGCACTAGGGATAATGGAGGTGAATGGGGCCACCTCCCCCCACAATTTAGAAGTACACGCTGACCAGCACGTACTTCTAAAACACCCCCCGGCGTATGTTCATGCTGTGTGAACATACCCTTATACTGTCAACAGGAAGGAACATGGGGCTAACCTGAGCTGTGGCCCCCTACTGACTCCATAGCAGCCAGAGTGTCCACATCCATTATAAGAGAGAAAGGTATACTAATACTTGGATAATACTTGGTGACGTTGACTGTGTCATTGAGGACCTCATGACCACAATGTGTGAATAAGCCCTAATGAAGCAGCATTTTAAGATACAACAAAGCAATAACTTCTAGATGTACAACTGTGAGGACTAAATGACTGGGTCAGGACAGGCCTTGTGAGATGTTCCCAATGGGCAATGGTTACTACCTAATAAACTAAGTCAAAAGAAGGACAACTAGTGATCCAGCTCCCAATGCTGCTGGATGGAGCCTGCCCCTATAATAGTAACTGTATAGCATATTGTTCATAAAGTCTATAGGATGCAACCGGACAACACTGATGGTTAAAGGGGTTGTCTCACTACATTGATTCATCACCTCAGTCCTGTTTTCTTGGTGTCACTTTGAATTCAGAGGAGCGTTTACTGGCTTCCACTAGGCTGCAGTAGAAGCCAGGTCTGTAGCTATAGCAACCAGTACTGGCAGCCTATCAGGAGAGATCAAACAGGTCTGCAGCTATAGCAACCAGTGCTGGCAGCCTGTCAGGAGAGATCAAACAGGTCTGTAGCTATAGCGACCGGAGGAGCTGATGCAGCCCATACAAGAGGGGATATCTAGGAATAGGTAGGACACTGTTAATGGACATATCTTGCAAAGTGACTTGTTTTTGCAAGATCTTTAACATAAAAAGCAGACCTTGTAGTGAGACAACCCCCCTTTAGATAGATGTTCCAGGCAGAGGGATCCAGGATATCCAGGCTGTGGTTCTGTACAGAAGACTCAGTATTGCCCCCATGATGGATTCTGCTGCTCCCAGCAAGAGAGAGTTAAATACAATTTCTCCTGGATTAACACAAGACAGTTTGGTTGAAGAGGTTGTTTGAAGATGATTCACAGCTGATTAAAGCTCTAAGAACCTGATCAGGCTTTATTATTCTCGTGTGATGTGTTACAGCTACACTGCGACATTGTATCTCACAACCATCCCTCCCCCATAGCAGTCGCCATGGACTGATTACAGTGTAGCGCCAATACAAATCGCACCTCACTCCAGATAGCGTCCCCCGCGTCACAGACGAACCAACACCGTACAACGCTCTGCATAAGGGCGTCATTAGGACAAGTAGTGCAGGGTGAGAACTGGAGCTCAGGACTTTTAGTTGCAAGCTATTTGGTTGCCATAGGGGAAACACTGTTTTTAAATGGGGGCTATAACACAAAAGTGTCCGGGGTGTTGCATAGCAACCGCGCATCAATGTGTTGGATGACAACAGTAGATCTGCATCATCATTCAGGATCTGCCTTTGGTACTGATGTCTTGGCACATCTTGTAGTAAAATACAGGTCAGATTTACAGATGCAAACCTGATACTTGTGAACATTTTCTCAAAGTTTTATATTGGAGGAGTGTAGTGCTTTAAAGGGGTTGTCTCACTACAATGACTGCTTTTTACATTAAAAATCTTGCAAAAACAAGTCACTTTACAATATGTGTCCATTATCAGTGTCCTATCTATTCCTAGATATCCCCTCTTGTATGGGCTGCATCAGCTCCTCAAGTCGCTATAGCTACAGATCTGTTCTCTCTCTCCTGATAGGCTGCCAGCGCTGGTTGCTATAGCTACAGACCTGGTATCCTCAGCAGCTCATCACTGTAGGCCAGTAGAAGCCAGTAAATTCTCCAAATTAAAAAATGAAAGAGAGAAAACAGGACTGAGGTAAGATGAATCGATGTAGTGAGACAACCCATTTATAGAGACAGGATAGCTTAGTGAGGTCAGTAAATTCAAAGGTTTCAGTGTCGGGTTAGTGCTACGATGCCCAGGTTGGAGTACAAACAGATAAAGGAGAAGGACAACTTTTCTAGCAGCGCATGATGGTAGTTTCATAACAGACGGAGATCCTGCATCTCTCTCTTTTAATTCATACAGCAATTCATTGCTAAATTGTTAATTATGCTTACATTACAGATATATAGCCAGAGTCAGACTGAGGTGTCCTCCAATTGAGTTGATTCTTGGGGCCACCAGTGGAGTTGTGTCTTGGGGCCACCAGTGGAGTTAATTCTTGGAGCCCATCAGTGAAGTTGATTTTTGGGGCCACCAGTGGAGGTAATTCTTGGAGTCCATCAGTGAAGTTGATTTTTGGGGCCACCAGTAAAGTTGATTCTTGGAGCCCATCAGTGTAGTTGATTCTTGGGGCCCATCAGTGTAGTTGATTCTTCCGGTCAACCATGAAGTTGATTCTTGGGATCCTTCAGTGAAATTGATTCTTTGAGCCCCCAGTGGAGTTTATTCTTAAGGCCAACCAGTGGAGTTGATTCCTGTGCCCACCAGTGGAGTTGATTCTTGTGCCCACCAGTAGAGTTGATTCTTGGGCCCACCAGTAGAGTTGACTCTTGGGGCCCACCAGTGGAGTTGATTCTTGTGCCCACCAGTGGAGTTGATTCTTGTGCCCACCAGTGGAGTTAATTCTTGGGGCCCATCAGTGGAGTTGATTCTTGGAGCCCATCAGTGTAGTTGATTCTTGGGGCCACCAGTGAAGCTAATTCTTGGGGCCCTTGGTGTAGTTGATTCTTGCAGCCCATCAGTGTAGTTGATTCTTGGGGCCCATCAGTGTAGTTGATTCTTGGGGCCCATCAGTGTAGTTGATTCTTGGGGTCAACCATAAAGTTGATTCTTGGGATTCTTTCATTGAAATTGATTCTTTGAGCTACCAGTGGAGTTGATTCTTGTGCCCACCAGTGGAGTTGATTCTTGTGCCCACCAGTGGAGTTGATTCTTGGGGCCCACCAGTGGAGTTGATTCTTGGGGCCCACCAGTGGAGTTGATTCTTGGGGCCCACCAGTGGAGTTGATTCTTGGGGCCCACCAGTGGAGTTGATTCTTGGGGCCCACCAGTGGAGTTGATTCTTGAGGCCACCAGTGGAGTTGATTCTTGGGGTCACCAGTGGAGTTGATTCTTGTACCCCATCCTACAACCAATGTACATGACTGCACATACTGTACATTAATCTTGCTTCCTGCCTTTCTTTCTCTGCCCTTCCTCCTGAGGGGCAGCCACAGGCCTGCTATTCTCAGTGGCCCAATTTGCCCAGGGTCCCAAAATGTCCAGATGCCCACTAGGGGGTTTGCCCTACTCCTCTGTGAGCCAATCCAAGCCTGTGTATATCTCATGAATATACATATAAAGCATAAAGTCTTATACAGGTGAAATAACTAATTGATTAATAGTAATAATTGATTATCTGGTGATAATGGCGCTTGGCAAGGGTGGGATATATTGGGCAGAAAGTGAATAGTCAGTTAAAGTTGATGTGTTGGGAGTAGGAAAGTGGGCAAGTGTAAGGATTGAAGTGACTTTGACAATGGCCAAATTGTGAGGGCTAGACAACTGAGCCATAGCATCTCCAAAATGACAGGTCTTGTAGAGCCTTCCTGATATGGAGAAAGGGTCATGGGCACCCAAGGCTCATTGATGCATGTGATGAGTGAAGAGTAGCCCATCCCGCAGAAGAGCTATGGTGGTACAAATTGCTAAAACAGAAGCTCCTGCTGACAATGATAGAAAGGTGTCGGGACACACAGGGCATGTGGCAGTGTTGACACTGAATGGCCAGAGTGCCCATGTGGACCAGTGTCCTCTGCGCCTACAATGGGCATATGAGTAGCAGACCAGAGCAATGGAAAAAGGTAGCGTAGTCCAAATGATCTAATACATTATTTTTACTTTTACATCCTGTAGCCCAGTGCATGAGTGCTGCTTACTTCAGATAGAAGACAAACCGGCGGAAGCAGTATGATGCTCTGGGCAATGTTCTGCTGGGAAACCTTGGCTTCTGGCATCCTGTGGATGTTACTGTGACAAGTTTCCCCAACCTAAACATTGTACCGACCACATCCATCCCTTCATGTCAGCAGGATTCCCTAGTCGCAGCGGCCTCTTTCAGCAGGATAATGCCCTTGGCACACTGCAAAAATTGATCAAGAAAAGTTGGAGGAACATGACAGACATTCACTTGACCTCCAATTTGGCTGAGCATCTGAAGGATGTTCCAGAAAAATAAACCATATCCATGGAGGTCACACGCCACAACTTATAGAACCCGAAGGATCTGCTGCTAATGTCTTGGGACCAGATATCATAGGACACCTTCACAAGTCTTGTAGAGTCCATGGCTTGACAGGTCACAGATTCTTTGGCCACATGTGGGAGAGCTACACCAAATTGGGCACAAAGTTTTAATGTTATGGCTGATGGTTGGATAATACTAAAGTATTTTGTGATATGAAGAAAATGTGCTGTAACATCAGCAGCATCTGATGAGCATCCCTCCTGCCCGATACATTGTTATATCAGTGATTTTCCTGCAGTTGCCGGCCTTGACATGTATCCTCTTTTAATATGTTTTATACATTCACATAAACAGACAGCTATCTTACACGCAATAAATCTTCCTCAAGACGCCTTACATTTATTGCTGATATTTTAGCTCAGAAGGCCACTGCTTGACCCTGTCCATGCCTCACTTGTCACAAGTAGGTTGACATAAGGATAAAGATGGCGCTTTGTTACCAAGGTCACGGTGACTTTGTCACATTTATATTACACCAGAACTTATTCCCTTATCATGTGTATAACACAGCTCAGTGATAGAGGGAAGAGAGCACAATTTATTACTGTATACTGAGATTATAGATCACATATGGAGGACTGGAAGATTGCAGGTACAGATGGGAATCATGTTCCTGGCAGCACAGCATTGCTCCACCTGGGAAGGAGCTATAGCACTGCTCATCCTGAGCTTCCTAATTCATGATCAGAATGTCGGAATGTCACAGTGAATCCAAAAAAACTACAAAAATGGTTGGCACTTCCAGAACAATTGGAAATAAATGAAGCAGGTGCAGCACAATGCAAACACACCAAAACGGATCAGCAGCACTATGCAGACGCCAAGAGACAGATAAAGAATATATGAATTATTTCAAAGTGCATTTCCGCTTAACCTGGTATATGAAAATCTGAGGCAGATTTTTTATCAAAACCATGAGCGCCCATCCACCAATGGCATGGTGGCCTCTGTTCATAATGGGGACCAAGTCTTAAAGGTTTTATGTCACGAAGTAAAATTGACGTGGGAAGTTTGTAAATTAAATAATAAACATTTTCCCCATTCATCATTATTAAAACATTCTGCACCGTTTTTTTTTTTAGCTTCTCTTTAGTGATCCATTGTTTACAGCTCGTCTCCAGGGGATAAGGGCCGGGCTGAGAGCTCCTCAGTCCAGGTCGCACATGCTCAGACACCCACCTCTATTCTCAGGTCCGCTACTGAGTGTTCAAACCCCAGGTGCTGTCACTCTACTCCTGTCCTCTGTCCTCCTTATTTATTTAGTCAAACAGTGCAAATAAATTTAAAAAAGAAACCTCAATCAGGTCTGTGCATTGATAAAGAGAAAAAGAAATCCACAGGTTTGGTTCCTGCAGGGATTTGAACCGAGGACCCTTGTGCCTGGAGACAAAGGTTTTACCTCTGAGCTACAATGTAGCTACATACAGTTCTTCAAATAAACAGACCTTTGTTTGACTACAGAGAGGAAAGGCCTGGAGATGTCATCCTGCTGGGTCAGATGACATGCAATTCAAACAAATCACACACGCCTCCTTCTGAGCACACAGAGCTGAAGAGCTGGATGCAGAAGGTATGAAATGAGATCGTGGCAAAACCCCTTTAATAAACCTCTGTTAGTGCCTGTCCAGGTTTCCATCCTACCAGGGCATGAGGGTCCCAACTATATTTTGTTCTGATTAAAAATAGCCGCCTGACTAGATGGGCAGTCTACAAGACCAAGATGGCGGCAGCCACTTTCCCATGCATACAATCCAAAAATGATCAGCACTTCAATAAATGTGATGTCACATCCATTAGGGACAAAGTGTCATCAGTTCTGATGGTGGACCTCCTCGAAATCTTACCTCTCTTGGTGCCGTTCTAGGCCTCCATTCTGGAGGTCATTTTACTGACCAATTGAGCTGTTTTTTGGATTGCATTCATTGCGTTGTTGCTTCTTGCGTTCTGCACATCATTTCAGGTTATTTTTAATCAGAAAAGAGTACAACTTAGACCCTTGTGCCCTGCAAAGTATAAAGACCTGGAAAGGCAACAAGAGAGTTGAGACTAAGGGCCACATGTATGAAAACTGTCTAGGTCTAAAATTCACTTTGTTGCCCATAGCAACCAATCAGAGCGCCTTTTGTTTGTCCAGAGCACTATATGAAATGAGAGGGGCGCTCTGATTGGTGAATTTTAGCCCTAGACAGTTTTCATACATGTGGCCCTACGAGAAGGTTCCCAAGAGGTACCTTGCTATTGGTGCATAGGCAGTTTTTATTAAAAAAAAAATGTGTGCAAAGAGCCTTGTATTTTTGTATTTCTTAGATAAGGCAGAAATCCACTTTAAAATAATTTGTGTATTCATAGTTTATCTATCTCTTGTTGTCTTCAGAGTGCTGCTTGTCCATTTCTGTGTGTTTGCATTGTGTTAGAACCATAGTGAAGACTGGAAGAAACACAGCAGTATGAACAAGAAGGCCGAGAAGTTTGCATAACAATGTGGATTTATGGAAAACTGGGTGAAAGACAACGCTGGTGGTTGTCACCCAACATCTCTTACCAGAGTAGAGTACAGCACAGAAAAGCTGTGTACAATACAAAGACTTATTTATTAATGAAATGTACATAATAATGGCTGCTCATCAAATTTCCTATACAACCCTAGAATGAGCAGGAACCAGCCAGTCTTCTCTGTAGAGGCTGCTGGCCGCCACTGGGATCAATATGCGGACACCATATAATACTGAAGAAAGCTCTGCCTGCCTCCTAGACATACATTAAGTGTAGGTTCTGTTTAATATTACATAGCCATGGCCAGAAACAATGAGATTGGATTCTTGGCTTTCAACATTTCAAAATGGGGGGAAAAAAAAGTTTATAAAAGAAATGTTAAATGCAACAACGTTCTTGCTTGAGTTGTTTGCATCAAGGCTACAGCTGAATGCAGACTTGTGCTAAGTGGTTTGAGTCACATGATTGAAATTGCAGATGTCTACTATCACACTATTTTAACTTTTTTATCTGACTTTACTATGGAAATCATTTGCACTCTCATAGCTGCAAGAATGAAAGAAAATAACTGCTATAATAGTGTCCCCTATGTACAAAAATATAACTATTATAATACTGCCTGCTATGTACAAGAATAGTAAAAAATGTTAATTCCCCATAAAATGAATATTAACCAAAAAGCAGCTTATAAAGCGCTCAGGCTGTAGTATAATAACGTGTGAAATAAAGACACCTGGTACCTGACCATATTTGTTAGTGTCTTATTTATTTCACTATAAAGTAAAAACAACAACGCGTTTCACAGAGGCACATGCTCTGCTTTCTCAAGTTGCCTTGAGATCTTGAGAAAGCAGAGCATGTGCCTCTGTGAAACGCGTTGTTGTTTTTACTATATAGTGAAATAAATAAGACACTAACATATATGGTCAGGCACCAGGTGTCTTTATTTCACACGTTATTATACTACAACCTGAGTGCTTCTAAACTGCTTTTTGGTTAATATCCATTTTATGTGGAATTAACACCTTTCACTATTCTGTTCCGGAGTCCACCAAAAGCTATCCGTGGAGGATCTCCGCACCCCAGCAGAAGGCAGCTCGGCTACAATCCTCTGGGATTGGATTCCACATATGCTATCATATGAGTTGTGCCATTATCTTGCACAACTCCACCAGGTGAGCAGTTCTGCTTTTACATTTGTTGTATTTTTATTATAAAGGTTTTACCTGCACGAGGTTGCGCTTCGTGGTGTCTGTATTTTATTTGCAATAAATCTCTACTCTATGTACAAGAATATAACTACCATAATACTGCCCCGTATGTACAAGAATATAATTACTATAATACTGTCCTCTATGTACAGGAACATAACTACCATAATACTGCCCCCTATGTACAATAATATAACTACTATAATACTGTTCTCTATGTATAAGAATATAACTACTATAATACTGCCTCCTAAGTACAAGAATATAACTACTATAATATTGCCCCGTATGTACAAGAATATAACTACTATAATACTGCCCCCTATGTAGAAGAATATAACTACTATAATACTGCTCCTATGCACAAGAATATAACTACTACAATGCTGCCCCCTATGTACAAGAATATAACTACTATAATACTTTTCTCTATGTACAAGAATATAACTACTATAATACTGCTCCTATGTACAAGAATATAACTACTATAATACTGTCCCTATGTACAAGAATATAACTACTATAATACTGCTCCAATGTACAAAAATATAACTACTATAATACTGCCTCCTATGTACAAGAATATAACTGCTATAATACTGTTCTCTATGTACAAGAATATAACTACTATAATACTGTTCTCTATGTATAAGAATCTAACTACTATAATACTGCCCCCTATGGTTGTCTCTGTTTTCTGTCTCACTTACCACTAGATCTATATTAAGGTGACAGTCCAGGCTGATATGTTGACCAGGACCCCAGAATTTGTGCCTGTCCCTCTAATAATAAAAAGTTTTCTACATTTTTCCCGCATATCTGTACATTCTGATTATGAGATCACAGGTGTAAGGTGATATTGATCGTCTGTCTCTGATCTCTATGATATTGCATTAAGGATCTAGTAAAGCATCTCAGGGCCGGCTGCAGCCCTTCGCCATGGATCATCCTCCTCCGGTGCGTGGCCTCGTCCTGTGTCACAAAGCCGTCCTGTTTTACTGATGCTTATGATCCTGACTCCATTTAATAAACATTTTTTAGCGGTGTGGAGAGGCCCATATTTTATATATCTCACAACCATTAATTCTCGTCCCTCTGGTTGATGAGGCCTTGTAGAGCTATAACCTTGGTAATGGGCTGGCATGGGCCCCATGCTCCGCGCAGGAAACGGTCGTCATGTAGCTTCCTCAATACCTAATACATCTGTTGCTTTCATCATGACTTCATGGTCATTCCCTCTAGAGATTCGTGCATGGACTGGGTATCAGGCAGCAGTAATATTAGCAGCAGCTGTCTTCACTGCATTAATTACTGTAATTAATTATCCAGATGAGCGCCGTTCGCCGGGGTGTTTGCTTGCAGGGTAAATATTTTGAGGGATTATGTGACTTAATTACGATTTAACCTAGTAAGAGATCTCTTCATATTGATGCGGTGACTGTTTATCCCCATATTAGACTGAAGACTTGTTTATTTTTTTAATGACCTTATTATAGCGTTATGTCACCAGCAACAGAGACGAATTTCATTCTGAGCAGCTCAAGTCTGGTGACTGATGAGATGTCTAAGCAGACAAACCAAAGAGACAGATGAATGACAACAAGACCTGCAAATGGCGAGAAATAATTATACTCAAATTAACATATTTCTCAACCAAAATGCTCAGCCTCCTCCTCGTCAGAACTTCTCTTGGTCGGACTTGGGACTTGTAGTAGAAGAAGGTTACTCGGCACCTCCACTCAAAATATGGTGCTAGTTGAAGGGCATCCCAGGACTTAGGACTTATAGTAGAAGAATGCTACTCGGCACCTCCACTCAAAATATGGTGCTAGTTGAAGGGCATCCCAGGACTTAGGACTTATAGTAGAAGAATGCTACCTGGCACCTCCACTCATAATATGTTACTAGTTGAAGGACATCCTAGGACTTGGAACTTAGTGAATTTCAATGTTGGAATTGCTCTGTCTAGAACATCGAGAAGTGTAATGCAATATGACCAATAAAGGCCTAATGGGACCATCAGATACCAAGGCAATGGAAATTTGGACATAACGTGGGCCGCAAAAGTATTCACACCCCTTGAACTGTTCATCATTTCTAAATCTTACAGCCACAAACTTGTATCAAATGTATTTTATTGATTTTTTTTATGTGATAGAGCAACAGAAAGAAGCAAGTATTTGTGAAGTAGAAAGAAAATGATACGTGCTTTTCCAAATTTTTGCAAAGTACGGCATGCTTATGTCACTCCCCTGATAATACTTTGTAGGCCATCTTACCGCAATACAGCGTAGTTTGTGGGAGTCTGTGCCAGCTTGCAATAGGACTGGAATTTGCCCTACTGCTTTTCAAACAGCTCAACCCAGATCGGGTTGGTGAACATTTGTGAACAGCAATTTTCAAGTTCTCCCAAAGATCCTCAATGGGATTTTGGTCTGGACTGTGACTGAGCCAATTAAACACATGCCTTGATGTAAACTATTCCATTGTAGCTTTGGCTGTATGCTTAGGGTCGTTGTGCTGCTCAAGTCTTTTGCAGCTTCTAACAGGTTTTCCTCCAGGATTTCCCTGAATTTAGCTCCATCTATCTTCCCATTAACTCTGAACAGCTTCCCAGTCCTTGCTAAAGCAAAGCCCCCAGCACCCTCCAAAACCCCCAGCATCATGCTGCCACCTCCATGCTTCACTATGGGGATGGTGTGTTCAGGGTAATGTGCAGTGTTGGCTTTCCTCCACACATAATGTTTGGCATTGAGGCCAAAAAGTTCAATTCTGGTCTCATCTGACCAGACCTTCCACATGCTGATTTGTCCCCTACATAGCATTTAGCAAACTGCAAACGGGACTTCTTATGGCTTCCAAAATGGCTTTCTTCTTGCCACTCTTCCATGAAGGCCAGATTTGTAAAAGTACACAACTAATAGTTTTCCTGTGGACAAATTCTCCCACCTGAGCTGTGGATCTCTACAGGTCCTATAGAGTGACCCTAAGCCTCTTGGCTGCTTCTCTAGTTAGTGCTCTCCTTGTTTGGGCTGTCAGTGTCTGTGGACGGCCATGTCTTGGTAATTTAGCAGTTGTGCCATTCTCCTTCCATTTACAGATGAGGCCTTCACAAAACAGCTATAATTATTCTAAGAATAAATTACATACATGCATACTCTATATAGTAAGGGACTTCTAAAAGCAATTGGTCACACAGGTTTTTATTTAGGGGTATCAGAGTACAGGGAGCTGAATACATATGCACACCACACTTCTCCGTTTTTTTAATTTGGAAAAATTTGGAAAAGCGCGTATCATTTTCTTTAAACTTCCTAAATACTTGTTACTTTGTGTTGCTCTATCACATAAAATATTAATAAAGTACATTTAAGTTTGTGGCTGTATCTTTTAAAAATTAAGAACAGTCCCAGGGGAAAACCCACTGTAAGTATCTGACACTACAGCAAAAGACTAGTAATATTTGTGGAGTTAGTCATTTGTCTACAGGCCAGAAACAGAGAAGATATATTGATGGAACAAGATATAACTGGACCTGACACTGGCTACAAATAAACATCCTGGAGTCATAAAAAATATTTTTGGTAACTCACAAGGTGTTTGGCGCCCTCCTTGTTTGGTCTTCTCAGGGTCAGACTAAGAGACTGGAAGTTTCGGAAAGCCCATTACATGAACTGAATTGACCCTTATAAACCATGGAAGGCAATAATTTATTTTGAACAGTTTAGACAAATCAGATCTTAGATCTAAGCTTGGTTCACTTATGTATTGGAGATTTTTTTATTTTTACAATATTTTTTCAATCTAAATAATGGAAACCAAGGCGGAAACCCAAGGGACCTATTGTAATTAATAGGGTCTGCCGGCGCCATTGCTGTCCAATCTGAAATGGATCCTTTTGTTTCCGTCTTCATCACTGCAATGGAGGTTCCGAACAGAATTTCCAACGCAGATATGAACCAAGCCTAAGGCGATGTTCACACGGCTGATTCACGCCTTATTTGCGGGACGGATTTCACCTGCAATTACGGCATGTGTACGGGGGCGGGAGAGCCGGCAGCTCGCTGGCCCCATAGACATACATTGTCCACGGCGCGTATCCCGCCGGGATAATGTGCATGTCACTTTCTCTCCGCTTGCCGTATTTCGCGTGCGGGGAGAGGAGACGGAATCCATAGTTCTCTATGAGAACTGTGGATTCCCGTAATGATAGGGACGGATTTCAGCCGTATTTGCGCGCAGTACGGCACGCAATATGGACTGAAATCCGTCCCAAAATAAGCCGTGTGAACATAGCCTAAGAGGCCGTCCGACAATCCAGGGCTGCGGACCTTAGGTGGCCATATGTTGCGGCACTGTAACAAGAGCGCAGTAACATTTCTAAAGTTGGTCACGTTCCATCTCTTTATCATCTCCTCAGAATTTTAGCAGAATTGGGAATTATTTTCTTCTTGCTTAGAAATTCTTTCTATGCTATGATATAGTCTGTCCAGAACGATGGGTGTTGATACAGAATGGTTCTAATTTTTCTGCTATCATGGACTGCAGTTTTCTGAGAAGGTTTTTGACCACATTTTAGGAATATGTTTGTATCATTCCAAACCTCTCAGCATTAGTGAAGTCAACCATGGATGTTGGGGCAACAAGGAATGGATTTCATTTCAATTCTGGTTCCAAAGTTGTCAAATAGTAAACGCGGAACTTTCAAAACTGTGTTTTATAGACTGTGCTTTGTGTCCATTTTCATGATGTGCCCTGACCATTCCCCTTCCTTCACCAAATTTTGCAATTGACCTATCAAGGATGTACATATTCTACTGCTATCCACAATCCATGATTAGTCAAATGGTGCAATATTTCTCCTGTCCAGTAGATATGGCTATATACTGCTCTGGTCAACACCTGCCGGCCCTTTAACTGTACCTATTCCAGGTGGAAAGTAAGCTCTAGGGGTGTTGGTTCTCATTAAGGATATCCGAATAGTGTATGACAACTCGCAAGCAATGTTTCTTGGTTAAAAAAAAAAATGTAAACTGAAACTAGCTTTTCTCCAGAAACAAGAAAATCTATAGTTCTTTGTTTTGTACAGTTCTGATTTTAATGTATTACTAAGGGCACACCTAAAACTGACGTATTGTAGGGCAACTGATGTCTTATGTGGACATACCTGTAGTTAAGGGCTTTAGGGGCACACTTGCCATTCTTATTGTTGAGACTTTTTTGGGGGAAATACCTATGTTTAACTCATGTTTTGGGGCAATTGTGGATGAGGAACTTATAGGTGAAGTATTTTTTGTGGAGTCGTTATTAGTTTAACATCTGTGATCAAAGTAATAATGGGGTTATTTGTAGATGAGGACCTTATATGGGAACACCTCTGATGGAGGGACTTATGGGGGAATCTATGGATGAAGCACTTACAGACTCAGTCCTGTGAAAACCAAGGGTGACATGTATGAACGGGGCTGCGCCAGAAGTTTGGCGTCTTTTCAGCCCGACATCAGTTGCAGCCCCGTTAGCAATAGTCTAAAACCAATATCAGGAGCGTTACAGAGCACCCGCGGCGTGCGGAAGGCGTGTTGCAGTAGAACCATACAAAGCTACACATTTATAGCTTCAGTACGGCAAATCCAGGCGTATTACACTTTCAAAGTGGTTTACCTGAAGCAGAAATGTCGCCCGAGCGCTAGAATGTGCTTGATTTATGACCCGCAGTAGAGCGGGTTCATAAATCAGGCGCTTTCTATACTAATATTATGTGCATAAAAATTGTGATTTTAAAAGGGCCCAAAAATTTTAAAAATGGCGCCCCAAATGTATGAAGACAGTATACACCTGGAAAAAAAATTTTGGTTTTCCTAATATTAGGGAAAATTTGGGGCCAACGCAATTTTCGGTACCTAGGAAGGGTTTAACAGGTCAGAAAATTGGTTTAACGCCGTTGGAAAGGTGGGCCTCCAAGGAAAAATTCTTCATTTTTCCAACACAATGATGTCTTTTGAGGGTGTATTATGTTGGATTATATTCAGGACCATCTTAACAGCAATTTCCCGGCCCACGGGATAGCGGGGCATGGGGTTTTGCCCAAGTAAATTGACATCACCCGGGGCCTTTCCCCCTAGTCACGCTCAAAAATTTACACCAAATGCCTTTACCAACCCCCCAAAAAACCCATTTTAACACCCCGGGCCCTTTTTTGGCACCACCTGAAACCTGCCCTACAAAAATAAATTGGGCCGGATGCTAAAAGGGCCCCCCCCCACTTTTTTTTTTTTAACTGTTTGCACATCCAAGGAAAAAAAAAACAGTTAAAAAGAGCAGGGGCCCAAACAAAGGGGTTTGGGGGATTTCTCTGGAAACCCCGGATATTTTTCTTTTCCCTTCAGGGCCCCCCTATGCTTGTGGGGGGGTTTAGGGGAACTGTTTATTTTGCCCCAAAAATAAGGGTGGCCCTGATTTTTTCTTTTATTTAAAGGGGGGAGCCAAGTTGCTAGAACCACATGGGGGGGTGCACATACTTTGGTCATAAGAAAAAGTTGCGTAAACCTGAAATTTAAACAGGGTTGGTTGAGCTATTTTAAGAAAACATTTGGTCATAGGGGAAAAGACCCCCTTCAGAACAGCAGCTCTTTCCCCCAAATTTTTTAATATCCTCCTTTAATTTAAATTTATTTCCATCACACAAAGAAAAGCGTTTTCGCTCTCATTTGCTGTTTTAAAAAATTTGTCCCCGGGGCCGGGGTTTTTATTGCACAGGTTTTATCTATGTCGTCTCCATGTACGTATTAAGGCAAGAAAAATCAACAATCATTTTACTGTGGGCGGGACCAAGGGAAGGGGAAGGGGGGACGAGGGACAGAGGGGGAAGGGGGCGGGGAGAGGCGAGCCCCTTTTTTTGCCCCATTTTATTTCTCCTCCGGGTGGGGAAAACTATTAAAAGGAAAAAAGTTCGGACGGGGAAAGTTTTTTGGAACATGGGGTCATTACATCAGACGGGGAAGAAAAACATAACATCTCCCTGAAAAAAGACAAAAATTTATAATAAGCCCTTTAATTGGGTTTACTTGGATGCGGGGTTGGGAAATATTTTAGGACAGGGGGAAAAATACCATTTTTTGCAACGCTTTCAAAATGGCACCTTTCATCTAGTCAGGACTGACAGCACATAGGTGAAACCACATAAAATTTAGACAAACTAATGAGACATGGAGATCCCAAAGCTTCAATGGGGGTAACCCCAACCCCCCCTCCAAACCCGGGTGTTAAGGGCCTTCCCCCCAGTGTCGGATTGGAAGGGCCCCGGGGCCCCCAGGGAATTAATTTTTAGGGGCCCCCTTGTGTATTGGGCAATTTAACTGGACATGCCTCCCTTCTCTCTTTTTGCTTTTTGCCCCTCTTTTTTATAATTTTTTTTCCTCTTTAGGGGATGTATATGCAGGTTTAAAAAAACAACTCCCGGTTGCCAGCTCAAAGGGCCCACGGGGGTTTCCTCTATTCCCCTGTGGGCACATCCAAGCCTGCCTACCCCCTATTCTTGTTCCATAAAGCAATTTTGGGGGCATGACTCATTCCTTTTTCCCCTGTGATTTTAGAGTCCAAACCTGAAAAAATTTCCCTCATTTTGGGAAGAGGGTTTTTTTTGGTGTCGGTGAATTTAAAAATTTTTCTTAGGAATTTTACAGGGGGGGGGGCATTTATTTTTTTTAGGATTTTCAAAAAAGGGGTCAAACGTCTCACAGGGTCCCTTAGGGCTGTTTTTGGGGAGTCGTGGATTTAAAAATACACCTTTTTACCCTAAACAAAATTTAAAATAAAAAAAAAAAAAAGGAAAACACTCCAAGCATTCACGAAAATGTTTCACACCGACCGAACCCAATTCAGGTTTTTTAAAACTCCCCGAAGTAGCGCCGGTCAGGCCAGAAACGAGTTGAGTACATGTTTGGAGTGTATCTTATTCTTTTTATATTGATTTTAATAAATCTAGGGTAACATTTTGTTATTTGCCCTATTAAGGGAAGTTGTTTTAGCGAGCGCCGGGATTGTATTTTTGTACTTTCATTTTGTTCCTGATACCGCGGTATTTGGCAGTGTAGGAGAAGATCTGAGGCTGCTGTTTTACAAGCTCCTAAGAGCAATGCACTGATGAGTGTTGTGCCTCCTTTAGCACAACTTTATAAGGTGAGCGTGTAATTGATACTATTACTGCTCACATTGTACACCCGGATTTACTGCACTGTAGAGCGTTACCTGTTTTATTCTGTTTTCCTTTTACCTTTGACATATGCCACTCACTCATACAGTCCAATGTTGAAGGACAGCTCAAGGTTTTTTTCCCCCTTAGTTCCTTAGACAATGCTCTTAGGTGTTCCACAGTGCCAGTAAAGGTCTGTTCCCACTGCAAAGACCAAATACTGGTCGGAAAATCCGACCAGTATTTTGTCTCTTTTTGGCACGTAGGGGGACGGCTTTTATTCACGGTTTGTGGATTCAAACCGTCCCCCTCCGCAACCACATGTTCATGTTCTGCCCAAAAACCAGGGGGAAGAATGACCATGTTCTAAGTTTTTAGGAACGCCGCTGGGGTCAAAAACTGTATGGTGGAAAATCCATGCAGTGTGAACTACTGCATGGATTTTCTATTAAAGGGGTTGTCTCACTACATTGATTCATCTTACCTCAGTCCTGTTTTCATGGTTTCACTTTGAATTCAGGGGCGTGTTTACTGGCTTCTACTAAGCTGCAGGAGAAGCCAGGTCTGTAGCTATAGCAACCAGTGCTGGCAACCTATCAGGAGAGAACAAACAGTTTGTATCTATCGTGACCTGAGGATATTTGCGCCCCTACAAGAAGGGTATCCCCCGAATGGGTAGGTCACCGTCAGGGGCGTAAAATACCGGGGGACAGGGGGAGCAGTTGGGAGGGGCCCCCTGGCTTAGGGGCCCGGGGCAGTGAAACCGATCCGTACCCCGGGCCCCCCGGCAGGAATTTAAAAAGTTCCTGGGCGGGCGGGGGGGCTGCGGGCCGGCATACCCCTTTGAACGCCGGGGGCCCCCCGGCCCCGAGGTTCGGGCAGCGCTGGTGAGCTGCGTACGGAGCCCGATCGCTCCGTCTGTACTTTCCCCCGCCGGGGCTCTGTGGTCCTTTTGGGGGCCCCCGCGGGTGACGTCACATCACCGCCCGCCCCCGGTGAGCGCGGGCTGCAGGGGAAAAGGCAGAAGCGGAGCGAGGGCGATCGGGGGGGGGGTGGACCGAGGTAGTAAAGTGATTTCTTATTTTTCTACCCCTATGCCCCGCCCATACCCCCCTATGCCTGCTTACCCCCATTGCCCGCCCCATCCCCCATATGCTGCCTATAACCCCCCCTATCCCGCCCATACCCCCCTATGCCCCTTCCCCCTATTCCCCCCCCCCCCCAACCCCTCAAGCCTGCCTAACCCCATATGCTGCCCATACCCCCAATCCCTCCTATACCCCCCATATGCCCGCCTATACCCCCTTTTTTGCCTGCCTATACCCCCCCAATGCTGCCTAACCCCCAAAATGCTTGCCTATACCCCCCCATATGCCTGTATCCCCCCATATGCCTGCTATACCCCCATTTGCCCGGCCCAACCCCTATCCTGCCAAAACCCCCCTTTTTTCCCTGCCTATAACCCCCCCCTTTTGCCCGCCTACCCCCATCGCCCCCTAATTTGTTTCCCCTGCCCTTTTCACAGCCCCCCAAAAGCCTGCCTGCCTATTAAACCCCCATATGCCTGCCTATACGCCCCATATGCCTGCCTATAACCCCCTTTGCCTCCTTTTACAGCCCCCCTATGCCTGCCTTACGCCCCAAATGCCTCCCATACAGCCCCCATATGCCTGCCCTTTCAGCCCCCATATGCCCGCCCCTTTCGCCCCAAATGCCTGCCTTAACCCCCCATGCCTGCCTATCCCCACATCCTGCCGTAAACCCCCACAAGCCCGCCCCTATATTATATGGGGCCCCCTTTAGCTCTAACCCCACCTATATGGCCCCTATACCCACCTAAAACCCCGTTCCTGTATGGTCTATGTACCTAAAACCCCGCCTATATGGGACTCTATTTGGGTACCTAAACCTTGCCTTTTTGGGGCCCCCATATATTTCTAAATCTAAACCCTTTTCGGGGGGGGGAGGGGCTGGAAAAAACGTTTTCTAAGTATTTGTGTTAAATCTGCAGGGACAAGTGGTCCGGGAGAGTCATCAGATGGCCTTTTTGGGGGGGTTCAGAACAAAAGGGGGGAAAATCAACGCGGTCAAGAAAAGTCACCTGTGAGTCCAAGTGTACTACACTGTAACCTTATAGTTGCACAGTCTGTGTACACTGCTTCTACACTATTGGGACTGTATGGGGGGTAATATCAGTCTGAGGCCCGTGTTCACTGTGTCTAACCCCTATATTGTACGTATGGAGGTAAAATTTTCAGTCTGAGTGCCTGTGTTTTTTTCACTTTTGGGGGTTTTAACCAACTTTAATGGTTCACTTTTTATTGGAGGTAATTACAGTCTGCAGGGTGCCTGTGTAAAACTTTTGGGGGTTTTTCCAAACCCACCCCACCCATAAAAAACCAACTTTTAATGGTTTAAAAATATAAATTATTATTTTTAATTTTTTATTATTAGACAGTTTGGTCTTTGTGTTTCGATCAGTAATAGTGTAGGGGTATTATTCAGTCATATTTGGGGGTAATTTGTGGTCGTGTTTGGGATAATCAGGTCCTTATGTAATAAATCGTTATTGGTAATTTGGTTTTGGGATTGGGGTTTTTTTGGGTAGCTATGATGGGGAATGTAGGTGAGGTTTTTGCCCTTGTATTACTACATTATCTAACGCTGTCCTGGTACATGGTCTTGGTAGGGAGGTGGGCGAGGGGGGGAGGCCCCCCCAAAAAGTTTGTTTTGGGGGCCCTGGTTTCTAGTTACCCCCCTGGTCCCGTTAATGGACACATATTGCAAAAGTGCTTGTTTTTGAAGTTTTAACAAAAAGCAATTCTTTTGGGGAAAAACCCCCCTTTAAAAATCAATGTAAAAGGGGGACAGGCGGGTTTTTCAAACCAAAACCGTTGAAAAAACCGACTGAAGGCCTGTCCCGTGGGGCAAGCCCTAACTGTGCTTAGCTGCAGCTAAATACAGGATTTCTGACTGATGCAACAGACTTATGGGTCATGTGACCCGCACTCTGGCATTTTTTTGTCATTGAATTTGAGTTTAATTAAACTAAGGATCAGCGCTTTATACTAACACGCATTGGTCTACGATCTAAGCCAAATTGGACCACAGGTTTGTATGCACTTCGGCTTTTATTTTGGTTATTTCGATCCCGGGAAAGTGACTGAGGGGGTTAAACGAAAAGGGTCATTTTAATCTGCCCCCAGAGATCCGGTAACATGTTTATGGAAAGTTGTGCCAAAAATAGCACAACCAGCAAGGTTTGGGGCGGAAATTTTTTTTTGAAAATTCCCCTGTATGATTGGCTGATAGCACTTTGCATTGTGTGAAAGGAAGTCCTTCTATGCATCCCTATGAGACTGACTTTGCACCTCCCATAGGAATGCAAAGGGATTACACAACTGATTGTTTTAAGCCCAAACGAGTGTAGGCCATGACCCAACAGAATGCTGTTGCATTAGTCAGAAATCCTGTATTCAGCTGCAGGTAGGCAAAACTACTGGCACTGCTGAGCATCTAAAAGCATTGTATAATTAACTAAAGTTAAAAAAAAACCGAGTGGTCCTTTAAAGAAAAAGATTTCTGACCGGTATACTTTTTTACTGTATCCAATTCTATGGAGTAAGACAGATCCCTGCACTATTCCATATAGCAAAACTCTGTATAGTGAAAAACAAAACACAAGATGGGTGCCCCTAGTGCAGGATTAGATTGGACATGACAGTGAAATATTATCACGTTGCGTCACAGGATTGCACTACCTGGTGATGTTGTACAAGGTCAGAGGCGCAACTTTCCACATGCCTATCGGTGGTAGTCTTCTGCAGCGCCTCTTCTCCTTTCTGTGCTGCCGTTAAACAGGCTCCTGAGGTATTAGATTTAGGAATATATTAGTGCTTAAAAAAGCACTACATAATGTGATAATCTACAGACGATTATAAAACTACTTATTAAAACAAACAAAAGTTTTATAGGGACATAACAGAAGATAAAAAATATATGGAACGCCGCGTTTCTGGCTAAGCAGCGTTTCTTCAGGTCCAGAGCGCCTTATATACCTCATTTTGTAGTTGCTTTTTAGCACTAATATATTTCCCATCTAGCAAAACTCAAGATATACTACCCAAATGAAAGCCAAAATGACCCTATTTTGTCATGCATCAGGTAGTAGGGGTCTATGGATATGTCTAAGGTATAAGCTGTGAGATTTCTCTGTGTATAGGGCAAATGTGCACTGTGAATTGTGAATGCATTAGTAGTTGCACACATAGCCTTAGTCCAAGGTGATCCAATGGAGATGGAGAAATCTGTATTGTATTCAGTTTAGACAATGCTCTGTGAGTTAAACACATCCGCACAAATCTGTGAGTTTGCTGCAATGTATCCATGTTGATGTTTAGCACACAGAGCATTGTCTATATTTTATACAATTGTATAGTCTTCTCCACAGACAGCCAGACTAGGTATGCAAAGATAATGGTTTTCTATGTCTGAAGTGTATGCTGAAAGATTTCCCAGTACATATTATAAAGTGCACCTTGAATACATTATGGATATAGCCTTACTCCAGCTCTCAGATGAAAAATTATTATAATTGTATGCAGTCTAGAAAATGCTCTGTGTGCTATAATGTATCCATTTAGCTATTTAGCTCACAGGGCATTGTCTGTACTTCATGCAGCTGTATCCTCTTCTCCTATTGCCTGAGTGCCAGAAGATATCTCGGTGTAGAGGGCTATTGGGGAGTTAATAGGCATCCAACTGACACTAAACATTGCTATTGAATATGGTAAAATGTGTTCTCTTGTGAGTGCATTGTGAACACATAGCCTTAGTCAAGCTCTCTCAAATGTGATGTGAGGTAGAATTTCGAATGAGTCTAGACATGCTCTACGAGCTAAACACTTCAGCACATATCTCCCTGTTTGGTTTGCTGTAGTGTATTCCATTAAGTTGTTTGCTCACAGGCATTTGGTACAGACAGTATGCAATTTTATTCTCCTTTTACACAAGAGCTACAGTTGGTATGCATGGGATTGCTGACTGTGAATTTAAACATTCAGTGACAGCAAACCAAAATAAAACATAGATCTTGGGGAAACAATTAAGGAGTTATAAATATTAAACAGTATTATTAAAAAATTGCCAAATAAGAGAAGGCTTTATGTACATAATACCACAAACACTTAAAGTAAATTAGGGAGGAATGGCATTATTTTAGGATGGTTGTTGGTTGTAAAACTTTGAAATAAATTACTGCTCCTAAAATTTAGTGATGATGCGTAGTGGTTACATCCAGCTACACAATCCCTTATGAGCATTACAGCCTGGTCTTACAAGAGGAGATACATTTAATCCTTCAAAAATACATTGTGACCACGAAAAAAATGTGTGTTTCCTGCTGATGTGCTTAGCCCACAGAGCACTGTTCATTATATCTATAGGCAAGAACTGAAAAACATAAAGGAGAAGGAGGACCTGTCACAAGAGGCTTACGAATCTTGCAATAGTGGAGGAAGGAGAACGAGAGGCCACGGTTTGTTGGTATCACGGAGTAGTGGTAGCGGAGTTATTGTCAATTGTAGATTATCCGACAAGAGAGGTTTTCAGGTCACTTTTGAAGAGGATCTACAATTTAGAATACATGCAACTGTAACAAATATCAGCTGTAGAGAATTTATTGAGGTGCACAGGTTTTCTGCCTCTATCTTTAACAAAGAATATTTCTATTTCTATCTTTTAAAATTATGCTGAGACACCGACACATCAATGAGGGAAATGTATCAACGTGTCCAGAGGGCAGCTTGAGTCATCAAACCTTTTTACAAATTGCAAAGGAGGTTTCAAAATAGCACACTTGGCCTAATATATTCAGAGTAACTTGTTACACATATTTCTCTTCTGTAGCGTATAAATTGACACTAAAATGTTCTTGTCTTAGTAAACTTGATACACCTTATGTATCCATTTTTGTTCGTCCCCCTGATTACATAGAACACTTTTAACCTAAATTGGGTGTTTTGTCCGTTACCCCACTTTTTGGTACAATTTTTAACATGATAGAATTTGTAGAGTAGAACATGCAAAGCTTTTTATTCTACACAGTCAAGTCACCATTATTAGGGGCAAGTAGCTTATATACCTGAGCATGCCCCTTGTGCAGCCGGGACCAGAGCTAGAACGGGATGGGAAGTGACTACAAATAAGATCCTGGTCGGTTGTCACAGGGTTTATGGGGCGACCCTGCATCACCACAACTGCTTTAGGAAACATAAGCCAACACTACCAGTCCAGGGGCTCCCACTGAGGCATAATTTTGTTCAGTCTGAGGAAGGAGGGGGCCAGGTTATTACTACAGTGTTTTTCAAAAAATAAAGCCCCTCCCCCAAAAATTAAGCCTTAGCTGGTTTTTCACAGATTCTTGGAGGAGGCTTTCAAATATAAGCCCTACTCCAAAAATAAGCCCAGTTTATCAACGCCTCCTGAGTGATGTCACCTGGAGCCCGCCTCCTGGGCAGTCAGTCCCGCTAGCCTGCCCACCCTATAACACAGCCCTGTTAGGTCTGGTGGGTTTTTGTGGAAACCTCAGTGTTTTACAGGCTGATAGGGTCCGTGATGATGTCACAGTCACATGACTTTTAAGGTCCTTCAGCCCAGGCAGAGTGCAATGTGTAAGTGAAAGTCAATGTATACACACATACACTCAATTGCATACACACTTGTATACTAATCGCACTAACAATCCCTTATCTTAATAGTGTGGCTACTGGGGAAGTGCTGGGACTTGTAGTTCCCCAGCATGCCCTCATCTTTAGATTATGGCACTGAAAGAATAGACACACATACACTCCATGGTTTTTGATTATAGGGTATGTACTGTGTGTGTGTGTATACATATGAATACATGCATACGTACACATACACACAGTACATACCCCATAGTCAAAAACCATGGAGTGGATGTGTGTGTATATACACGCTGGTACTTGTAGTTCGACAGCAGCTGCCAATAATAATAATAATAATCTTTATTTATATAGCGCCAACATATTCCGCAGATCTTTTATTACATTTTTGAGAGGGTAATCGTTACACAAGACATTCAACATTAAAAAGTACTTACAGGTGAGACACAGGTGTGAGGGCCTGCTCGCAAGAGCTTACACTCTCATTAGGGTGAAGGGAGAGACGATAGGGCAAGAAGTGCTTGATTTACAATGGTCAGCCATGAGACATAAATATGTGTTTTTTTTTACATAGAATTCGGATGAACTCGCCACCTGACTGTAAATGCTATTTACGATGAGTGACGAAAATGAGAGGGAGTGCGCTAGGGAGTGTTAGAATGGGGGTGGGGAGGGGTTAGCATTCAGGGATTTGGTAGGCCAGAGTGAGAAGTTGTATTCTCAGGGACTTTTAAAGCTATTGTGAGTTCTGGAGTCGTGATTCTGATTGGCCCGCCGGTTTAGCATCCCGTTCCGAGAACTGGTGCAGCACAGTTGTGAAGTCTTGGGAGACGGGCATGGGAGGTCTCGGATGATTGATGAGTGTAAAACCTGATATCTATCAAGCAGAGCAGTGGAGAAGCGGGGTAGGAGTGTAGACAGAGATGTGGGAGGAGATGTAGGGGGGAGCAGCGTTGTGGAGAGCTTTATGAGTGAGAGGTGATGAGTTTTGTTGTTTCCTGTTACTGGATAGGCAATCCAGTGCAAGCTGACTGACACAGGGTTAGAGGCATCAGGTATTAGCGCTGGAGAGAATAGGACAAGCTGGCTGCTGCATTCAGGGGACAGATGGAGAGGGGAGAGTTTGCACAGAGGGGAGAGACCGATAAGCAAGGAGCTTACAGTAGTCGAGAACCCAGAATGATAGACATCAATGAGAGTTTGAGTTGTTTCTCCACAGTGAGAAAAGGACGGGATTTAGGGTAGATGTTCTAGAGGTTGCTGGTGACAGGTGCGGGTAAGGGATTTGTGATTTTTGGGTGAAAGGACGGAATCTAGTAAATACCATATACAGTGGGAATGGCTGCCTAGGATAGTTATGGTTGGTGAACCACCACAGAGAGAGAAAGGGCAGGGTAAAGTCTGTTAGTAGATGGTGGGATGACTAGAAGTTCAGTTTTAGTGATATTTAGTTTAAGATACTAGGGATGGACATGATGTTAGAGACAGCAGCAGCAGTTACTGGTGTTTGGTTGAGAGCTGGAGTGATGTCTTGCTGATGTTTTTGTCCAATGGGGGACTGTATAGATTGAGGAAGAGGAAGACGGACCAAGAACGGATCCATGTGGAACCCAAAGCAAGGGAAGAGTGGAGAGGAGGTAGATCCGCTGCAATTGAGACACTGAAGGATGCGGGTAAGGAAGGTAAGATGTAAGATGAGAGACCAAGATGAGAGCTCTCGCGGTGTCCTGGAAGGCCTATGGTGTATGAGCATGCTGAGGAGAAGTGGTGTGGTTCATACAGTGTCTCAAAAGCTGCAGAGACGATCCAGCAGATAGGGACCAATGAGTTAGGTGGCCTTGAGATTTAGCTGTTAGGAGTTTCATGGAGACTTTAGTTAGAGCGTTGTTCCGTGGAGTGTAGGGTGCGGAACCTGATTGCAGAGGAACAGAGTATATCGGATTTATAGTAGAGAGATAGCGATTAGGGGGAGTATAGACCAAGCGGTCCAGGAGTTTGGAGATGAAGGCAGTGGTTAGAGAACTGGTCGCGGTTTGTAATCTCAGACGCGCAGGATGGGTACAGAGTGGGCTTTTTCAGGTATGGGAAGTTATAAGCAGCATGTTTAAAGGAAGATGGGAAGGATCCCAGAGGAGAGTGAGAGGTTACCAGATTGCGCTTAGGTTATGTGAGAGATGATAGCTGGGGAGAGATATAGGACTGGATCTGACAGGTTGTGGGTGCGGGTAGGGGGGTCTAATTAGGCAAGAGGTGATGGGGGGTCGTCTAACAGGGACAGTTAGAGAAGCCTTGGACGCACTTCTTATTCTGTCGTTCGGTGTCAAGAGCTGAGAAGTAGGCTGGGCGGATGTGCGGGGAGGGACCAGATGGCTGTGCTTGGGGTTTGAGATGAGGATGTTTTGCCGGTATGTCAATATTCTCCTTTGAAGTGAGTGTGCCAGGTCATCGCATTGAGGTCAGGAGAACCGCTGGGGACCTGAGCTTTAGGCCTGGAAGGGAGTGGATGGTGTCAATATACAGGGTTTAGGGGTTGTTGTGGTAAGGTTGGATGAGGGAGGTGAAATATTTTGGTTTGGCGCTCTGTGAAGGGGCTGTTTGATTGAGTCTGAGAATAAATTTGTAGTGGAGAAAGTCTGCAGGTTAGCCTTCGACTTCCTTCCACGACGCTTCCGCACATCTGGAACATGTGTGCAAGATGGCGTAGTCTGAGGGTGTGCATGGTGTGGGGTGTCTGACTCTGGTTGGTGCGGTGTAGGAGCGGTTTGCCAATGTGTCCAGGGTGGTTGGAAAGTGTTTCATTATATTGTTTGGACGCAGGACAGGCAAGGTGGAGGGAGGAGATTGGGGGCAGTTGAGGACTGTGTATGGCGTCTCGTGAATTCCTGAAGTGTTCATGAATGGTATTTCTGAATGGGAGACGGGCAGGTGTGTCCAGAGATGGTGGAGAATTAGTAACAGTGAAGGAAATAAGATTGTGATCAGAGAGAGTGTAGGTAGAATTATTAAAGTTAGAGATTGAGGATGGCTACAGGAAAACCAGATCCAGAGAGTTCCTATCCTTGTGGGTGGGGGAGTTAGTAAACTGACGAAGAGGCCAAGTGAGAGCAGGTTAGTGTAAGTATCTGAGAGGCAGAGGAGCATGGGGTCATCATTAGGGATGTTAAAATACCCATGTGAGAGTGGTATTTCAGTAGAGAGGAAGTGAGGAGCCAGGCAGCAAAATGATCCAGAACTGGCGGGAGGTGAGCCTGGGAGGTCTGTACTTAAACGCGACTCGGAGGGAAAAATGGCTGAAAGGGTATGAGGGGGTGCGTGGACCTGTCAAAAGGAGGGGAAAGTGGTAGTGAAGGGTGAGGAGGAAGGACCTGGTAAGTGCAGTGTGGAGAGAGATGTATGCCTGTCTAGGTCTGGGGGTGTGGGTGAAGTGTAGCCGACCATAGGTGAGAGCGGATGGGAAGTGAGTTGGTCGTCAGATGGCGGGCCATGTTTCTGTGGGGCTTGCAGGTTGAGGGAGTTGGAGGAGAGAAACAGCATGAACAGCAGTGAGTTTGTTGCAGACGTATCGGTCGTTCCACAGAGCACATTTAAAGGGACTGGAAAAGATGTACAGCGAATAGCATTTAGGTTAGCAGGGTTTCTATGGGAGAGGAGGTGGGATGAGCAGTTTGGGAGGGGGTGGCCGGGGTTAGGAGAGTTGTCAACTGCAGCAAGGATAATATGTCAGAATCACAGTGTCGGGCCCACCGGCTTTGTTAAAAAAAAAATAAGCCCTCCCCCAAAATAAGCCCGGCCCTTTTTTTTTTGGAATGAAAATAAATATAAGACCCTGTCTTTTTGGTAAAACACGGTAGGAAGTGTTGATCTTGTTATCCAAAAATGTCAAAAATTCTAGCGTGTGACCTTTTTCTACAAATAAGGTGTCATTATAGATTATATTTTGGAGTGGTGTTCATCTTATCACATAGATGCATTCCCCGGTTGGTGGCCCACAGGGGAATAGGTGAGCCCCGGTTTGGGCCCCAAGCAGGGAAACTGGAAATGTTTTTTAACTGCATACACATACTTTAGAGAGGCAATAAAGCATAGAAAGAGAGGCAAAAGGCAAGAGCCAGAGTAAAGGAGGCATGTATAGTCCTTTACAGTACCTGTAGGGTGGGCCCCTAAAAAAAAACTCCCCCGGGGGGGCCCAGAAACACCTCAAGGGGTGGGCCCCTAGAGTCAACTCCCCTGGGGGCCCCAAGCCCCCCGCCCGACACTCCTTTACCTATTTTTTTGGGCCGTGAGGGCTTTTTTTTTTTATTTTTTTTCCCCAAAACATGTTGGATCCCAAAAAAACCCATTCAAATGCGCTTTGAAATGCACCCAAAAACCAACACAAGGTGGGGTTGGATGCTTTTGGGTGCAGAGGATGCACCCCTATTTTTTTAAAATAGGGCGTCTGCTGCTTCTTTCGGTCAGGAATTAATGTCGTTCTTGGGACGGTCCAAAAGAAGCATCAGAAAAGAGCAAGGAAAAAAGCAAATTTGGTGATCACTGTTGAACGCTGAATTTTTTTCTACTTGAAACGAGTAAATTTACTCTTTCATTTTTTAGAAAGTAATGGGGGCCTTTAGGGTTGAAACACGGATCCAAACCGCATTAAAAAAGTATCCAACCGGGAAACACCATGTGAAATACCCTAAATACTGACTTATCATTATCCATTAAGACACAAACTTGGAATTTTGTGATTGTTCATATCACCTAACCTTTTGCTTTGTATAGTTGCTTATTTCCCCGTTGGATTAGGTTTTTCTTTGAGGGTGTAGTATCTTTGCCCTTGGGGGAGTCCCCCCGGCACGGGTTTTCGGCCCCGGTTTTTCAGACGGTTTGCGGTTTTGCAAACCGCCTGAAAAACTGGCCGCAAACTTTTACATGGGCCTCTATGGAAAACCCGTGCAGCAGTCCTCACTGCACAGGTTTTCCGCCAAGGCGGGTTTTCAGACCGCCAGCCGCCCGAAAAACATTCTATTTGTTCATTCTTCCGTCCGGTTTTCGGATGGAATATGAACAAGTGAATGTGAAGGGCTAATCCCGGAGAAAAGTGGTCCTCCCGCGGCCGTGTGCACGGCCTGAAAACCGGACAAATACCGGTTGGATAAACCAACCGGTATTTGTCCTGTGCTGTGTAAACGGGCTCTTAGACTTATGATATTTTTCTAGATCTGTTTATCAAATTTGTCTACTTGCCTCCTCCCCAATGAACCTGCACATCTGCAGAGGAAATGCGTTGGAGTTAGAGCTGGTTCAGTATCTTTTGATAAGTGATAGTAGAGGTGGTCTCTTATTTTGGGACCTCATACTATTAAGTACTGATTGTGATACTATACTCTATATACTCTTTCCCTAATTTTTTTTCGATAGGGACATTATAGGAGATTGGTAGGGTTCTGTTCCCTTGTGGGGGTCGCCTTTTTCAGGGCGGGAGCTCCACCTTAGGCAGGGTTTTTCTCTTTTATGGCATATTAGGGTAAGAGTCACAGTATCTCTATAATTTTTGTATAATTTTACTATATTATAAAAAAAGTTACATTTTAGTATGTCCTCCCTCTCTCTGTGAATTTATAGTAAATTCTTTTTTCTGGGTGTGTTGTCCATAATATCTTTGTAACTAGTCCAATCCACCCTACTGTTTAAAATTGGTCCTATGATTTTGTTTTCTATGTGACATGTTGCATTGTCTTAATGGAAGATCCCATCTGCCCCATGAAGACAATCAGCATGTATGGGCGTATGTAAGCTACAAGGATGAATTAATACTCAAATTAATTGAGAGCGCTTTCCACATGGCTGAGTAGCCCAGAGAGTGCCATGAAAGTATTCCCCAGACCATAACACTGCCACCACCAGCTTGTGTTCTTCCAGCAATGGTTGCAGGATGTTTATACTTTGATGTCTCTCGTTAGACACACTAATGTCCATAAGTTTGATGAAGCAGGAAACGTGACTCATTGGAGAAGGTAACCCTTTGCCAATCACTAGAGGTGCATTTATGACACTGCCATGAAAATTGTAACCTTTTCTGCTAGCAGCTTTGTTAGCAGAGGCGCAGTGACATCTGTCTGTTTCAGTCCCATCACAGTAGGAATCACGGAACTGTTGTTAGACACATGTCCCCTGTTTATTTTGTTAGTAAGCCACTCTTTCCCCGAAAGTCAATAATCCTCCCTTTTTGCAGCTCTGCTAAATCGCCCTTTTTTACCAATGAGGGTAACGAGGAATATGTGTGCAGACAGCCTATCACACACCTTATATACCTACCAAGCCAGCTCACCACCCATGACGTCAAAAGTAGTAAGTGGTCATAAAAATGTGACACGACTATGTATGAGCGTTAAGCTTTATTCATATCAACCAGAGAACCCCTTTTAGGGCCGAGGGACCCTCTGGAGCCCCCCTCATCTAGCAGACTCGTATTGGCATCATTGTATTCTGGAGAGGGACTGAAGTTTTTCTTGATCTGTGCCCCCGGATAGTAGGAGTTAATGTTCTTCTGGATGGGGCTCTTATTCGCGGAACCTGTCAGATAAGTTTAGGCTGAATCACCAGCTCTCAGCCGGAGGCGGCTCAGTCACTAGCTGCATGGATAGAGATCTGGGGAGAGAGATTTCTGCTTCATTTGATGAGAAGCTAAATCCATTGAAGTCATGCTTAGGGAGATGCAGAAGATTCATCCATGAACTGTTGCTGAGATTGTGTCAGCAGAACTGTATGAGGGGAGATGATGGGGGTTATAGTGCTAATGTTATGGCTAATTCTATAGTAATTTTTGCATATTGATTAATGGCCCACGTACTCTTAGAATACTTTAAGTATGGGGCTTTGCAGCTCTTGCAAAACTACAACTCCCAGTATGTCCTGACAACCAACACTTTGCACATTGGGTCCTTGAGAGTGGTTCGAAAAGTTTCAAAGTCACTAGAATTTTGGCACATTAATGACTGAGGTCTGAAAATTTCTTATATCCATATGAGGTGACCAATTTTTGGAAAATTGAAAAGTAAATTCTGTTCTATGGTTTGAGTAGGGGTGAGGGGTTTACACCAATTGTGACCTTTGCTCTAGGGCCACTGTCTGAGATATGTACATATCCTTGATGCCTGTCTTCACAGGTCTAAACTGTCAGCAGAGCACACGAATTATGGGGCAGAAAAGTTGCCCCATCTCCACTGGTGCCTTAGGGACCCAAAGGGCACCTCAACTTTGCTTTAAAACCAACCAGCACCTCAGAGCAGACAGCATTTAGATCCATTATATTTCTAAGCCCAACAGATAACCAGTTGTCTTAACGGAATGAGACTGTCTCCTCGGGGAGGGCGATGGAGGGAACGGCGCTGCTCGTTTTGGCTGTCGCTGCCATCATGCGGTCATTTCTCTCTGGACTCCTTCACTAAATAACATGTAATTGTATTTGCATTGTGCGATCTCATCAGCAGTGATAGTAATGAACTTCTCCGCAGCCACAGACAGTACAAAGAGCAATATGGAAGACTTCTCGCAGCCAAGTGAGAAGCTGAGCCGAGAAGAAGATGCCAGAAGAGTAACTGTATGGATTTACAGCATATAAAGCCTGCTATATAAAGTGGCAGGACTAAGGGTATGTTCACACAGAGTGTTGGATCCGATTTTAGATCAGTTTTTAGATGCGTGTTTGGATCTGTGTTTTGGACCCTAAATGGACCCAAACACAGCTAACAATGGTAGTGTGATTTACATTGCTTTCAATGTAAAACGTGCATCGGTGTTCAGACGAGTGATCGCCGATGCGTCTTTCGGATCCATTCAAAGAATTGTCAGCAGACGCCCTATTTAAAACTATAGGGTGCATTCCTGCTGCAGCCTAAACGCAGCTAAAAATGCACCAGCGTGTTGGATGCGATTTGGGTGCGATTGAAGCAGGGCTTTTGGATGCGTTTTTTGGATCCACCAACATGCCATGTGAACATACCCTAACTATCTGCAGGGTCAAAACCAGGGGTAGACTGAGACGGGCGGGGGTCACAGTCTGAGACTACTGCTCCCAATACAATAGAGTTATAACATCACTGAAAGGGGAAACCCATCCAAAGGTGATCTACTGACCCGACATGGAGACACTTGACATTGGCAGCCTGGTGTAAGATTGGGCTGAAAGCATTAGTCGAGGAAAATGGATGTTCATGATCTCAAACATTCCTAAGAAACTTTCTATATAATCTCTTTAGCAGAGTCTTTGAGTCAAGTCCTAATGTTAGACTGGGGTAAAAGCATCAATAGTAGAAAAAAAACTATCATCTATGTGGGTCCAATTATCCATCTGTCTTCCACCACTGGGCCACTATGATGTCACACGTTCCTAAGAAACTTTCTATATAATCTCTTTGAGTTCAGACCGAATGAATGACTAAGGTAAAAGCATTAGTTGAGACTCAGATATTAGTCAAAATTCAAGACAACCCTGGAGCAACTCTGTTCATAAGGCCGTGCTAAACTAAACTGAGAGCCCATTATCATGTAGTCATTCATTAGTTTTTTGTGCTTTTTTTGACGCACCAAAACCATCCACCGCTTTACATTTTCTTCTCTGCTCAGTCATTTTTTGCAATAGATTTCAAAAGATGACCAGCAAATAAAACGAGCAGAAAAAAGACATTCTGTGGAGACAATATGACATTTTTACTATATAAGTCTAAGGGAGCTCTTTTCAGTCATTTTTTCAGCATTTTTATAAAACGAAAAACGCTGAAAAAACGGACATTTTTGTGTGCAGTGGAGACAGAGCTTTAGGACTTGTCCCAACGGTAACGGCTATTGGTCGGTTTTTCAGACGGTTTGCGGTTTTTACAAACCGTCTGAAAAACGACAAGCAATGATCCCCCATAGACTTCAATGGAAAATCCGTGCAGCAGTCCCCACTGCACGGATTTTCCACCAGATGGTTTTTCACACTGTCGGCTGTCTGAAAAACTTAGAACATGTTCATTCTCCCAACCCGGTTTTCGGGCAGAACATAAACATGTGGGTGCGATGGGGCATGGCTTGAATCACAAACCACGGAGAAAAGCCGCCCCTCTGTGTGTCAAAAAAAGACCAAATACCGGTCAGAAAATCCGACTGGTATTTGGTCTTTGCCGTGTAAGCGCAGCCTTAGCTACTATAATGAAACCCCTAGACCACCTGAGGCAACTGGGTATATACAACATTAAACCCCCAAACCACCACAGAACACCAGGGACATTCAGTCACGTTTAACTCCCAGTGGTCACATGCAAGAGGTGGATCCACTGGGTCAGCCACGAGCTTTTGCCTAGAACCACGATGAGGGGCCGGGTTTAAGGAGTCCCCTGGACTTCACCCTTTAATGTCTTGTACAAGGGACCTGGTCTTCACTGCAAGGAACCTCTCGACATGGTGCCCCATAATGGTGTATGGACAGGCGCTGTACCAGAAGGGAAGACAGAAAACATAAGCTAGTCCCAAGCAGAGGGTCTGGGCAGGTGGCGTTCTCTCAAAGTAGGGTCACAGGAAGAAAATCAGAGCAGGCAGCAGACAAAGGGGATGGTCAGGAACAAGCTAAAGGTCATATGGACTAGGACCGCAAAATAACCACTACGAAGCGCACCAAGAATCTGGCAAAGGGTAAAGGAGGAGGAAACCTTTAATAGGGTGTGATGAGGTTGGGAAAGCTGGGTGGTGTGCACTGGCTCTTTAAAACCTGGAGAGTGAGCTTGGGGTGACCTAGAGAGGGGCAGTAGGACATGAAGACCAGCTGGACCTGGAGGAGAAATGCTGCACAGCGGCAAGGTAAGCAGGCACTACCATGGCCAGGGGTGCCAATAGGGCAGTACGGGCAGTACTCCTGTCAGGGGCCGTAATAAAAAAAGAGGACCACTGAGATGTTAAAAAATAGGAACTAGTAATGGGGGGGGGCCCATTTGATTTGGCTGTATGGGGCCCTGAAATGGTTAATAGATGACTGGTGGCAGCCCTGACCATGGCCAAAGGAACAGACCGTGACATAACTCCAAACTCAGCTCAATGTATTACGATATACATAGTTACATAGTTTGTAAGGCTGAAAAAAGACAAGACGTCCATCCAGTTCAGCCTATTTTGCTTAAGTGTTGCTAAAGTGTTGATCCAGAGGAAGGCAAAAAAAAAAAACATAAGGTAGAAGACAATTGTCCTCATTTTAAGGATAAAAATCCTTCCCGACTCCAATCTGGCAATCGGAAAACCTTGGATCAGCAACCCTTCTCCAGAATCCTGGTCACTATAACTTGTTATATTATTACATCTAGAAATGTATCCAGACCCTTCTCCAGAATCCTGGTCACTATAACCTGTATTATTACATCTAGAAATATATCCAGACCCTCCCCAGAATCCTGGTCACTATAACTTGTTATATTATTACATCTAGAAATGCATCCAGACCCTTCTCCAGAATCTTGTCACTATTACTTGTTGTATTATTACATCTAGAAATGTATCCAGACCCTTCTCCAGAATCCTGGTCACTATAACTTGTTATATTATTACATCTAGAAATGCATCCAAGCCCTTCTCCAGAATCCTGGTCACTATAACTTGTTATATTATTACATCTAGAAATGCATCCAGACCCTTCTCCAGAATCCTGATCACTATAACTTGTTATATTATTACATCTAGAAATGCATCCAAACCCTTCTCCAGAATCCAGATCACTATAACTTGTTATATTATTACATCTGAAATGTATCCAGACCTCTCAATCCTGTCACTAAACTGTCTATTATTACATCAAGAAATGTCTCCAACCCTTCTCCAGATCGGTCACTATAACTTGTTATATTTTTTACATCTAGAAAATGTATCCAGACCCTTCCCCAGAATCCCGGTCACTATAACTTGTTCTATTATTACATCTAGAAATGTATCCAGACCCTTCTCCAGAATCCTGGTCACTATAACCTGTTATATTATTACATCTAGAAATGTATCCAGACCCTTCTCCAGAATCCTTCTCACTACAACTTGTGATCTTATTACATCTAGAAATGCATCCAGACCTTTTTTGAACTCTGTTAGTGAATTCATCATGACAAGTTCCTCTGGCAGAGAGCTCCACAGTCTCACCGCTCTTACAGTAAAGAATCCCTTTCTATGTTTATGTATAAACTTTCTTTCCTCAAGATGTAGAGGATGCCGCCTTGTTCTGGATCCAGTCCTGGGTATAAATAGATCTTTGGAGAGATCTCTATATTGACCTTTGATGTATTTAAACATATTTATTATGTCCCCTGAAGCCGTCTATTCTCTAAACTAAATAACCCTAATCTTACTAATCTTTCTGGCTTTCAAGCTTAAATTTTACACTTGCTGGAATAATGTTCTTTGGTTCCCATATGGGGCACTATATAGTCCTATCCACTACAGTGCAATGTGATGACTGCTATACAATATCAGAGTATCTACAGACACAGCCGCTGCTATGGGCCCCTATCAGGTGGAAGAACATAATCCCTTTTTGTATGGAAAAGTAGATTTGTGACTTTCTGCTCTCTTGCATTGCTATGCTGGTTTGCTGATATATGGCGCTATTACCATACCTGCTTATTCTGCTGTTTGTTGTCCATCACTCAATGGAGGGGGAACATCTCATTTTGCTATTAGGCCCTACAATTCTGCTAGAGATCCTGGAACTTATTCCCAGGAGGACTTGGGGGTGTGGCCAGATTAATTGGGGGTGGGACCATCTGTCCAACAAGTTTTGTCATAGGGCCCCAGGTGTATTGAGATTCTAGCAGTACATCTCGTCATTGCGTTCTTCAGGTCTAGGGCCCCTTTAATTTACCTCCGTCTACTTCAGTATATGAGATACATCTCACAGCTCAGTTCAAATTCCTACGAAGTTATTTTCTGCTGTGTTCTTGAAACTCTTTCATCTTGGAAGAGAGCGGCAACTGGAGAGGGAGAGGGAAGGGCATGTCAGTGACTGCGATCCACACTTATACATATATTTACATGAGAGAGAGGGAGTCAGGCAAGCGCCACCGAGACGGAGAGTAAATGGAGAGAGATGAGAGTGGGAATCAGTATGCAGAGTGTGCCGGGGACGGCTCGCACTCGCTGAGAATAGTTGCTTTTATGCTGAAAATCCTCCACATCTCTTGTCACAAGTGCAGTGCGTCAGGGAAAACCTTCGCTATCAGCAGCCGCCATCCTAGGCGACGCCAGCTCCAGCATGAATGGAGAGATTATTGTCAGGATTTGTCATTGCCGCTCGTAAAAATAGGAAGACAAGACCCATGTACGCGTGATCCGACCGGAGAGCCGCTGCATGCATATTGGCCAATAACCCTTTACTACCGATAATATCAGAAGCGTAACGTGAAGATGAGCAGATGCTTTTGCCAGATTCACCAGTCCAAAGATTAGAATAGGAGAAGTGACCCTCAAACCAGGCACATTGGTTCCTCCAAGGCATCCTAGTGGTCATCTAACTGCAAGTCAATGTGCCTGAAAAAAAAGCAGAAAATCAGCTGATATTTAATAAAAGGTAATCACGAGCCACCACAGCACACCGGAACGGGGCCTCATTTTGTCAGAAATACTATCAATACTGCCACATAGTGCCAAGATAATACCTCTAGTTAGTGCAGAGATAATGCCTCTAAATAATGCCAAGATAATACCATTGTATAGTGCTGAGATAATAATACTGTATTGCGCTGAGATTCCACTGTATAGTGCAGAGATGCCACTGTATAGTGAAGAGATAATACTAGTGTATAATGCAGAGATAATACCGCCAAAATGTGCACAGATGATACCAGTAGAGAGAGCAGAGATAATACTACTGTATAGTGAAAAGATAATACTACCACATAGTGCTGAGAAAATAACACCGTATAGGGCACATTTAATATCTTCTTATGACGCAGAGACAATACTGCCATATAGTGCAGAGATAATACCACTGTATAGTGCAGAGATAATAACGCAGTATAGTGCAGACATAATAATGTTTGATAGTGCAGAGATAACACCACTGTATAGTGCAGAGATAACGTCGTATATTGCAGAGATAATATCACTGTATAGTGCTGAGATAATAACGTCGTATAGTGGAGAGATAATAGCACCTTATAGTGCTGAAATAATACCATTGTATAGCGTAGAGATAATAATACCATATGGTGCAAAGATAATACCACCATATAGTGCAGAGATAATGCTGCCAATGTATTGCCAAAGACAATCTGCAATATCCAAATAACACTTCCTTGAAGCACTCACACAGTGCTGCAGTTCCCAAATAACATCACCATATACTAGTAACAATTGTGCTTGTCCTTGACGGTCCCAAGCACGTTGTTGCCTGAGCACATGTATGAGCAATTACCCCCTCCCCCAAGGCAATGGGTGAGTACATACTTGTTGTCTCATTAACAGAGTCTTTTATACTTTTACATAGGACTGCAGGTAGCACCAAATAAAGGATTTGTACTCAGAGACTGTGTTATCTGTAGTGTTACATAGGACTGCAGGTAGGGCTGGGACAAGGTATTCTGGTGCCCTAGGCAAAGAAGGCATATATAGCGCCCCATCATGGGAAAATTCAGTACGCCCCATTCCTGCCTGGGATAAAGTGGCGACCTAGGCAGTCGCCTACCTGTCATCACCACACTGACTGCAGGTAACGTACCACATTCTCTATGCTCAGGGGGTTATTACTGTGTATTATCTGGAGTTACACAGGACTGTAGGTAACCTTTTCTACTTTACTCTTACATAGGACTGCAGGTAACACTCACTATGTTCACTGTACTCTGAGTGTTATCACTGTGTGTTACATATAACTGCAGGTATCACTGCTGCAGTACTCTTACATGGGACTGCAGGTAATACTACTAGTACTTCTAATAGCTCCAGAGCAGTCAAAGCATTTTTGTAGAATATTATTTCAAGAAATATCATTTCCAGAGGATGAGACGCTTAGGCTGAAAGCGGAGAGGACAGTGATGATGTGAGAATGAGGACAGTTATTGTAGTAAAGTGAAAGGGTTCATCTGCTCCTGTCAACAGCGAAACCCTCCTCTGCTGCAGGAAAATGGCCGCAGTCTGAGATGATGGGGGTGACGAGAAGGTGAGAGACTAAAATAAGGTGTAGAGGGAGGGGGGGTCAGCCAATCACAACCTGACAGCCCTAATATAAGACAAGCTGGAAATATAAAAGTGTATGAGGGCAGGTTCCAGCTGTGGAGCTGGTAGGTACACCCAGTGTCGGACTGGGGGGTCTGGGGCCCACAGGGGAGTTGATATTGGGGGGCCCACCCTACTGTACATGAAAATATTACCGGCCTCTCGGACATAAACGCCCCCCTTTTTTACCACATAATACAGTGTGCAAAACAGAATGAAATTTGTAGTACAAGAAGTCACACATTTGTCAGTCTAGCATATCATAGACACAGGGCTAAGTAGCTCCATCCATATCCCCCTCCACCCACATACAATATCCCCCTCCACCCACATACAATATCCCCCTCCACCCACATACAAAATCCCCCTCCACCCACATACAAAATCCCCCTCCACCCACATACAATATCCCCCTCCACCCACATACAATATCCCCCTCCACCCACATCCCAATATCCCCCCCACCAGCCACATACAATATCCCCCTCCACCTATATAAAATATCCCCCTCACCAACATACAATATCCCCCTCCACCCACATACAAAATCGCCCTCCACCCACATACAATATCCCCCTCCACCCACATACAATATCCCCCTCCACCCACATACAATATCCCCCTCCACCCACATACAATATCCCCCTCCGCCCACATACACTATCCCCCCTCCCGCCCACATACAATATCCCCCTCCACCCACATACAATATCCCCCTCCACCCACAAACAATATCCCCCTCCGCCCACATACAATATCCCCCTCCACCCACATACAATATCCCCCCCCCCCCACATACAATATCCCCCACATACAATATCCCCCTCCACCCACATAAAATATCCCCCTCCACCCACATACACTATCCCCCTCCACCCACATACAATATCCCCCTCCACCCACATACAATATCCCCCTCCACCCACATACAATATCCCCCTCCACCCACATACAATACCCCCCCTCCACCCACATACAATATCCCCCTCCACCCACAAACATATCCTCCTCCACCCACATACAATATCCCCCCACCCCCCACCCACATACAAGATCCCCCTTCCACCCACATACACATATCCCCTCCACCCACATACAATATCCCCCTCCACCCACATAAATATCCCCTCCCCACATACAAATCCCCCTCCACCAAAACATAAAAAAAATAAATCCCCCTCCACCCAAATACAAATATCCCCCACCAAACATACAATATCCCCTCACCCACATACAATATACCCCCCACCCCAAAAATACAATTATATCCCTCCAAATACCCCCATACAATATACCCTCCACCCACATACTCTATCCCCCTCCACCCACATACAATATCCCCCTCCACCCAATACAAAATCCCCCCCACCCCAAACAATATCCCCCTCCACCCACATACACTATCCCCCTCCCCCCCTATACAATATCCCCTCCACCCACATACAATATCCCCCTCCACCCACATACAATATCCCCTCCCACCCACATACAATATCCCCCTCCACCCACATACAATATCCCCCTCCACCCACATACAATATCCCCTCCACCCACATACAATATCCCCCCCCTCCACCCACATACACTATCCCCCTCCACCCACATACAATATCCCCTCCACCCCCCCATACAAATCCCCCTCCACCCACATACAATTCCCCCACCACCCACATACAATACCCCCCCTCCACCCACATACAATACCCCCCCCTCCACCCACATACAATATCCCCCCCACCCACATACAATATCCCCCTCCACCCACATACAATACCCCTACACCCACATACGATACCCCCCTCCACCCACATACAATATCCTCCTCCACCACATACAATATCCCCCCTCCACCCACATACAATATCCCCTCCACCCACATACAATATCCCCCTCCACCCACATACAATATCCCCCTCCACCCACATACAATATCCCCCTCCACCCACATACAATATCCCTCCTCCACCCACATACACTATCCCCCTCCCCCCACATACAATACCCCCTCCACCCACATACAATATCCTCCTCCACCCACATACAATAACCCCCTCCACCCACATACACTATCCCCCTCCACCCACATACAATATCCCCCTCCACCCACATACAATATCCCCTTCCACCCACATACAATATCCCCCTCCACCCACATACACTATCCCCCTCCACCCACATACAATATCCCCCTCCACCCACATACAATACCCCCCCACCCACATACAATATCCCCCTCCTCCCACATACAATATCCCCTCCACCCACATACAATATCCCCCTCCACCCACATACAATATCCCCCCTCCACCACATACAATATCCCCTCCACCCACAGACAATATCCCCCTCCACCCACATACAATATCCCCCTCCACCCACATACAATATCCCCTCCCACCCACATACAATATCCCCCTCCCCCCACATACAATATCCCCCTCCACCCACATACAATATCCCCTCCACCACGCTTCCCTTGTCACAACACCTTCACCACCTCCTAAAATAAACAACCAGCAAGAAAGTAAAGTGTAACTCCTACCCACAGGTACAAACCCAGGGACACATTACGCTGCTTTATACTGACCGTATAACCTACAACACCGCCAATAAGTCCAAAACACATTTAAAGGTATAACTACAACACTGCCCTATAGAGACCACATGAGGTCGACACCACTCAGGTATAACCTAACAACACCGCCAATACAGACCACATAGAAGGTCCAACACCACCTCAGGTATAACCCAACAACACCCCAATATGGAACCACATAGAGTCAGACACCACTCAGGTATAACCTAACAACACTGCCATATAGAGACCAAAATAGAGGTCAGACACCACTCAGGTATAACTACAACACCGCCATATAGAACCACATAGAGGCAGACACCAGCTCAGTATAACCTACAACACCCACAATAGGAGACCACATAGAGGTCAGACACCAGCTCAGGTATAACCTACAACACTGCCCATAATAGAGACCACATAGAGGTCAGACACCAGCTCGGGTATAACCTACAACACCGCCATATACGACCACATAGAGTCAAAACACCACCTCAGGTCACATCACATTACATGAATACAGCACTAAACCCAATATAGAAGTAAAAATAACCCCTAAATCAGGACTCACCGGAGACGTCCTATCTGAGGATTTCCGTTCTCTTCTCTCATGAGTCGTTCTTTTTCCCCTTTTCTCTGCATCCTTTCCCCACACCGCCATGATGACTTGTCCCGGCCACAGCTCATCCCTGCACAAATTACACACAAATATCTTAGAATCCCCAATTTTCCAGCATCTCTTTATCTATTCCCACCTCTGTACAAACTGCCCAGGGGTGGGAGAGCAGGTAAAAAGCCATAAACTTAGAGGCCTAAATACCCCAAGGGTTGGAGGTGGGAAAGGACTAACCCTCTGAATAATGCTACAACTATGGCTGCTGCCCTCTCAATTTATATTACCAGTAAGGGAGACAAGACCCTAGGTAGGTAGGCAAATAGGCCCAAAGGGCCCCCTCTGTAGGTAGTGGTTTCTCCCAGTTAGGTAAGCTGTAAAGGTAGTTAGGGTCCCCTTTATATAGCCCGCAAGGTAGTATAACAGGCAGTTAGGGACCCCCTTTTAGGTATAACAGGGAGTTAGGGCTTCCCATGAAGTAAATACAGGCATTAAGGGCCTCCTTTAGGTAGTTTGCAAGGGAGTTAGGGTCCCATAGGTAGTATACAGGGAGTTAGGGCTCCTTTAGGTAGAGTGCAGGAAGTCAGGCCCCCCCCCTTTAGCTACTGTGTGGTAGTCCCGGGCCCCATTAGTATTTAGGTAGTCACGGCCCCCCTGTAGGTAGTCAGGGCCCCCTTGTTGTCAGGGGCCCCCTGTAGGTAGCCAGTGCCCCCTTTTTTAGTCAGGGCCCCCTTGTAGCCAGGCCCTCTTTGTAGCCAGGCACCCCCCTTGTAGACAGGGCCCCCTCCTTTTAGCCGGGCCCCCTTTTAGGTAGCCAGGGACCCCTGTAGGTAGCCAGGGACCCCTTGTAGTCAGGGCCCCTTTTGCAGTCAGGGCCCCTTTTGCAGCCATGGCCCCTTTTGTAGCCAGGGCCCCCCTTTGTGGCCAGGGACCCCCTTTTGTGGCCAGGGACCCCCCTGTAGCCAGGGACCCCCTGTATCAGAGCCCCCCTTGTAGCCAGGACCCCTTGGGATCCAGGGACCCCCTGTAGTCAGAGCCCCCCCTTGTAGCCAGGGACCCCTTGTATCCAGGGACCCCCTGTAGCCAGGGACCCCCTGTAGTCAGAGCCCCCCCTTGTAGCCTGGGACCCCTTGTAGCCAGGGACCTCCTGTAGTCAGAGCCCCCCCTTGTAGCCAGGACCCCTGTAGCCAGGGACCCCCTTGTAGCCAGGGACCCCCTGTAGTCAGGGACCCCCTTGTAAACCAGGGGCCCCCTGTAGTCAGAGCCCCCCCTTGTAGCCAGGGCCCCCCTTGTAGTCAGGGACCCTTTGAGCCAGGGCCCCTTTGAAACCAGGGACCCCCTGTAGCCAGGGGCCCCTTGTAGCCAGGGACCCCCTTGTAGCCCGGACCCCCCTGTCAGAGCCCCCCTTGTAGCCAGGACCCCCTGTAGTCAGAGCCCCCTTGTACCAGGGACCCCCTGTAGTCAGAGCCCCCCCTTGTAGCCAGGGAACCCGTATCAGGGACCCCCTGAGCCAGGACCCCCTGTAAATCCAAGCCCCCCCTTGAGCCCGGGACCCCTGTTCAGAGCCCCCCCTTGTAGTCAGGGACCCCTGTACTCAGGGACCCCTTTGTAGCCAGGGCCCCCCTGTAGTTAAAAAAAACAAAACAAAAAACAACAAACAGCCACTTACCTGGTTCGGGCTCCTGCTCTGGCCGCTCCGAGGCTGCCGGCTCCGTACTGCCGCCCTGCATAGGTGGCGGGGAAGTGCCGTCACCGCGCCGCCTACGTCAGCAGTAGGGTCCGGCGCCCGGCAGGCTGAAGGCCCTAGCGTCTCCAGCCTGCCAGGGAGCAGCGGAGCGCAGCGCTAGTTGCCTGTGCTCCGCGGATACCCCAGCCCGGGGGAGTCGGGACATTAGTCCCCGGCATCGGCCGGTCCTGAGGGCCCCGGATGCAGGTCCCTGGCACCAGTGACCGGATGCGCCGGGGCCCCGGGAGCGACGCACTGCTCCGGGCCCCCCGGCTCGGGGGCCCACCGGGGATTCCCCGTTCCCCCTGCGGCCCAGTCCGAGCCTGGGTACACCTGGGTGGTAGGTGTGCACGGATGTCAGGCCTAGCGGGATTGCTGGGAGGTGTAGTGCAGCCACAGCAGAGATGCAGAGACTCTCAGCCTGAGAATTTGCAGGCAGGCAGATTAAACTACCTTCTTCAGGACTGTTCCTTATTACGTCCTGCTCTTCCTGCTCACTGTGCTGCCTCTCACTTCTCTTCCCAGTCTATCTGTTTCCACTCCCTTTCTCCTTCTCTCCTCTGTGAGTTCCCAGGCTGATGGTCTGCCTGTAGCCTGTCCACCTCACTGCCGGCTAGTGGGAGATCCCTGCTGCTTGATACTAATAACAAGTTCCTGTAACTTATAACAACAATGCTTCTTCAAGTATATAATTGGTATTTGCACATTTCACTTCAGTCCCTGTTACAGTTATTCCTCTGCCATTTACTCCTGAACTTTCTCTCTCTAGACGCTAGTCTTCAAGGCACGCAGTCTCTCTTAAGGGCTAGTGCTGACCCTTTGCTTATTTCCCTGGAAAAATCTAGGTAGACCACTCTCAGCTGTCTGTTCATTTTGAATTTGTATGTATTTTATATTGTGTGTTTTCACATTACTTATAGTATTATTTCTCTGGCCTTAAAGGGGTTATCTCACTACATTGATTTACTGGCTTCTAGTGGCCTGCAGTGACGAGCTGCTAAGGACACCAGGTATGTATCTATTGCGACCAGCGCTGGCAGCCTATCAGGAGAGACTGGACAGGTCTGTAGCTATAGTGACCAGCGCTGTCAGCCTATCAGAAGAGATCAAACAGGTCTGTAACTATAGCAACCAGTGCTGGCAGCCTATCAGGAGAGATCAAATATGTCTGTCGCTATAGAGACCAGCACTGGCAGCCTATCAGGAGAGAGCAAACAGGTCTGTAGCTATAGCGACCTGAAGAGCTCATGCAGCCGATATAAGAAGTTATATCACTGAATAGGTAGGACACTGTTAATGAACACATATTGCAAAGTGACTTGTTTTTGCAAGATCTTTAATGTAAAAAGCAGCAATCCCTGTAGTGAGACAACCCCTTTAAATGATACTGTTCTGTTTGGAATATCATCCCTTCATACAAGAGTCAGTGGGCGGCTACAGTATAGAAGCGACGGCCTCTTGACTGACTAGTAGATATATGCTGGGCAAGCGCGCCAGTCAGTCAGGAGGCCATCACTTCTATAGTGCTGCCACCCAATGACTGTTGTAGAAAGGGATGATGTTCCAAACGGAAAGTTATCACTTAAGGCCAGAGAAATAATAATACAAATAATGTGAAAATGCACAATCTAAAAAAACATATGAATTCAATAAAGTCTTTAAAGACTGCTTAGGCCATAGTGAGCTTAATGAACTAAAAAAAATGAACCAGACAGCACCTTTAAGGACTGTTCCCTAGTCTGTCCTCCTCTTCCTGCTCACTATGCTTCTTAGCACTTATCTTCCCAGTCTATCTGTTATCACCCCCTTTCTCCTTCTCTCCTCTGTGAGTTCCCAGGCTGATGGCCTGCCTGTAGCCTGTCCACCTCTCTGCAGGTTAATGAGTGATCACTGCTGCTAGCTACTAATAATAGGTTCCTGTAACTTATAACAACAATAACTATAATGGAATTAAACAGCCAGGCTTTCTTTTATATGGACATGCAGCCCTTCCCTCTCTATGCTTAGGCCATAGTGAGCTTAATGAACTAAAAAAAAAATTAACCAGACAGCACCTTCAAGGACTGTTCCCTAGTCTGTCCTCCTCTTCCTGCTCACTATTCTTCTTCTCACTTATCTTCCCAGTCTATCTGTTTCCACCCCCTTTCTCCTTCTCTCCTCTGTGAGTTCCCAGGCTGATGGTCTGCCTGTAGACTGTCCACCTCACTGCAGGTTAATGAGTGATCACTGCTGCTAGCTACTAATAACAGGTTTCTGTAACTTATAACAACTATAATGGAATTAAACTCTCCAACAGCGCAGGCTTTCTTTTATATGGACATGCAGCCCTTCCCTCTCTACGCTGATTGACTGTAGGCATACACATGCTTCCCGCTGCCCCTGGTATATATACACACAATATACAATATATATCTCAATACTGTTTGTAGGGTTCTCCCAGCCCGTATACAAGTACAGATATATAGACACCTCCACATTCATACAAACATGGCCTATATGGTCCACATTACTATGGTGCACTATATAGTGCCCAAAAATTACATTTATGGAGTGCCCAATCAATAGACTATGGATCCTGTGAGATTAGGGGTGCCAGCTCTTGGCGTCCAGCCCGTCAGGGCCAGCAGCACCTCTTTTAGTAACAACAGGTTAAGCTTTGTTCACATCTGTCTTGGAGGCTTTGTTGCAGTTCCGGTGTTGCTCACATGAAAGATAGCAACACAATCCTTTTTAATTGCATCTCATTGAACATATTGTATGAAAAGAGAATTTTCTCGGACCAGTGATCTGCAACATGTCATGCTCCAGCTGTTCGGGGGACTACCACTCTTATCATGCCCTGATAACGATTGCGGAGTGCTGCCTGGGGCTGATCTGTGAGCCGACATATGGGGTGAGCAGAGACGCCAACGCTGCATCACACAATGTAAACCACCAGTGAATATAATTCTATGGAAGTATTTCCAAGACTCATGAAGTGAGGAGATGTACAGCTGAAACCAGAAGTTTCCATACACTATGTAAAAAGCCCCATCTGCAGGTTTTTCTCGCTATCTGACATGAAATCAGAATAAATCTTACCTATATTAGGTCAATTAGGAACCAAAATTATTTATATTGCCGAATAATGAGAGAGAATTTTTAAGGCATTTTTATTATTTTCTGCAAAGTCAAGTTTCCATCCATTTCATTAGTATTTGGTAGCATTGCCCTTAGACTGTATGACTTGGGTCAAACATTTTGGATCCTTCCAAAAGCTTCTCACAATAGTTGGTAGGAATCTTGGCCCATTCCTCCTGACAGAACTGGTGTAACTGAGCCATGTATTTGGTCGCCTTGCTCGCACCTGCCTTTTCAGCTTTGCCCATAAATTTTCAATAGGATTGACATCAGGGCTTTGTGATGGTCACTCCAAAACATTGACTTGGTTCTCCTTAAGCCACTTTGTAACCAGTTTGGCAGTAGCTTCAGGTCATTGTCCATTTGGAGGAACCATTTTCGCCCAAGCTTTAACTTCCTGGCTGATGTCTTGAGATGTTGCTTCAGTATTACCACATAGTCTTCTTTCCTCATGATGCCATCTATTTTGTGAAGTGCATTAGTCCCTCCTGCAGCAAAACAACCCACAACATGATGCTGCCACCCCCGTGTTCCACAGTTGGGATGTTGTTCTTAGGCTTTCAAGCTTATCCCTTTTTCCTCCAAATGATGGTCATTATGGCCAAACAGTCCAATTTTAGTTTCGTCAGACCACAGGACGTCTCCAGAAATGTAGGTCTTTGTTCCTGTGCATTTGCAAACATCAATCTGGCTTCTATATGTTTCCTTTGGAGTAATGGCTTCTTCCTTGCAGGTGGCCTTTCAGCCCATATTGATACAGTACTCATTTCACTGAGGATAATGACACAATCTTACCAGCTTCCACCAGCATCTTCACAAGCTCTTTTGATTTTGTTCTTGGGTTGAAATGCACATGTCGGACCAAAGCACCTTCATCTCTGAGACACAGAACCCGCCTCCTTCCTGAGCATTATGATGGCTGGACATTCCCATCTTGTTTGTACTTGCGTATAATTGTTTGTACAGATGAACGAGGCACCTTCAGGTATCTGGAAATTGCACCCAAGGATGATCCAGACTTGTGCAAGTCCACAGTTCTCTTCCTGATATCTTGGCTGATTTCTTTAGACTTTCCCATGATGTTACACACAGAAGCAGTGTGTTTCTGGTGTGAAATAAAATACATCCACAGGTGTCTCTCTAATTAACTTAGATGTTTCCAATAAACCTATTAGAAGCTTCCAAAGACATGACATCATCATAGGGGCTTTGCCAAATTGTTTACAGGTAGAGTAATCCTAGTGTATGTAAATGTTTGACTTTGCAGAAAGTAATAAAAATGCCTTAAAAAATCCCTCTCTCTCATTATTCTGCATTTGTCAAATATAAATAATTTTGGTTCTAATTGACCTAAAATGGGGAAGGTTTATTCTGATTTCATGTCAGATAGTGAGAAAAACCTGCAGATGGGGCTTTTTATATAGTGTATGGAAACTGCTGGTTTCAACTGTATCTCTATACAATTTAACTCCCAGATAGTATAACCGGAGGTAGCCAGACCCCTCTCACCACAGACCCCATAGCAGCGGTGTGCTCAGTCTCTACATGGACCCTAATGTGGCCAGTGCTGAGCCTGGCACTGCTAAACCCCATCCCGTGTGGGAGCTGTCATAGTGGTCACATTGGTGGTCACCCAGCTTTCCCAGAGACAGATTGGACGGCTGCATGGAATTATGGGGCCATTTACGGATTCATGTTTTTTGGGGATTTTATTATTTCTATTTTTCAGGAAATCTAATATCCTAAATAATGTTAATAGAGCAGGAATGGAGAACAGGTGGCCCGCGCGAGAAGTCAGAGTCTGTGTACATGCGGGCAGCTTGATTTATGCAGCCATTATGGCTTTGTTTCTGCTGGAATATTAATTGCATGTTAATTATTATTTGTACTTTCTGTCGGTTGCAGACGTTGCTGTTTTATGAGAATATGCACAAAATATCATTTAAAGTCTTGTAACAACAGGAGAATCGAGTGAAGACATCAACTCCCACCATCAGGTATCTATATATAGAGTTTATATGCTTTGTGCTTCTATTCATCACCATTTCCAACATATCTCTTTGCTGACAGTGAATGGAAACACTAAGGGGATGTTCACACAGTGATTTTTAATACTTTTTTTTATACGTTTTCGATCCAAAAAAACGTATTCACAAACCGCTGCGTAAAACGTATCCAAAGACGTAGCCGAAGTGTGGGGCATATTTGGATGCATTTTTGCTGCACCCTATAGTTTTAAAAAAGGGCGTCTGCTGCGTCAAATGGATCAAGAACTAACATGTCAATTCTTTGAACGGATCAGAAAGACGCATGTAAACCGCCGAGTGATCGCCGATGTGTTTTACATTGAAACTAATGTAAATCATACTGCACATTGCTAGATGTGTGTTTGGGTCCGTTTTGGGTCCAAGACATGGATCGATTCATTCATTCATCTAAAAACGGATCTAACACGCCGTGTGAACATACCCTAAGGGTCTCATGTATGAAACCTGTCAAGGTCTAAGATTTTCTTTGTTGCCCATAGTAACCAATCAGCGCTCCTCATTCATTTCATATAGTGCCCTGAAAATATACATACATGTCCCCCAAACCTTCCTTACCAAGTGTATTAAGTGCTGTTAATACAGCTGATTGGCTTGTGTGTTCCTACCCCAGGGACAAGCCATCAATGTGCATACATGTTGCTGTTTCTGGTACAAGCTGAAAAAAGACCGACGTCCATCCAGCTCAGCCTATTGTCTGACAGTGTTGATCCAGAGGAAGGCAAAAGCCCCCATGAGGTAGAAGCCAATTGTCCTCATTTTAGGGAAAAAATTCCTTCCTGACTCCAATCTGGCAATCAGAATAAATCCCTGGATCAGCGACCCTTCTCCAGAATCCTGGTCACTATAACTTGTTATATTATTACATCTAGAAATGTATCCAGACCCTTCTCCAGAATCACGTTAACTGTAAAATGTTATATTATTACATCTAGAAATGTATCCAGACCCTTCTCCAGAATCCTGGTCACTATAACTTGTTATATTATTACATCTAGAAATGTATCCAGACCCTTCTCCAGAATCCCGGTCACTATAACTTGTTATATTATTACATCTAGAAATGTATCCAGACCCTTCCCGAATCCTGGTCACTGTAAAGTGTTATATAATTACATCTAGAAATGTATCCAGACCCTTCTCCAGAATCCTGGTCACTGTAAAGTGTTATATAATTACATCTAGAAATGTATCCAGACCCTTCTCCAGAATCTGATTCCTATAACTTGTTATATAATTACATCTAGAAATGTCTCCAGACCCTTCTCCAGAATTCTAATCATTATAACCTTTATATTATTACATCTAGAAATGCACCCAGACCCTTCTCCAAAACCCTAGTAAACTATAACTTGTTCTATTATTACATCTAGAAATGTACCCAGCCCCTTTCTCCACAATCCCGGTCACTATAACTTGTTATATTATTACATCTAGAAATGTATCCAGACCCTTCTCCAGAATCCTGTCACTATAACTTCTTATATTATTACATCTAGAAATGTATCCAGACCCTTCTCCAGAATCTGGTCACTATAACTTCTTATATTATTACATCTAGAAATGTATCCAGACACTTCTCTAGAATCCTAGTCACTATAACTTGTTATATTATTACATCTAGAAATGTAGGAAGGGAAGATCTCTCCTTAAGGAGAGCACCGAACGAACGGCTTGTAGAGTTTTTGTTTTGCCTTTTCGCCCTCTACTTAGCATCTGCATATCACAAGGCATTATGGGAAAGGGCTGAGAAGCCCACAGCGCCTCTGTTGGTTGTAACAAATCCTCAATTTGCTTTTGACCCACCGAGTCTTGAGAAAGCAAAAAGGATTTTTTAGCCAAGCCAGTATCTCTCATCTACAGACAACGCTGTTTCGGGATTTTTGTCCCTCTTCAGTGCAGAAATGTATCCAGACCCTTTTTGAACTCTGTTAGTGAATTCACCATGACAAGTTTCTCTGGCAGAGAGTACCACAGTCTCACTGCTCTTACAGTAAAGAATCTCTTTCTATGTTTATGTAGAAACTTTTTTTCCTCTAGACGTAGAGGATGCCCCCTTTTTCTGGATACACTTCTGGGTACAAATAGATCTTGGGAGAGATCTCTATATTGACCTTTGATATATTTATGCATATTAATTAGTTACCCCTAAAGCCGTGTTTTCTCTAAACTAAATAACCCTAATTGTGATCTCTTGTCTGCAGTAACCTTTTCATTCTGCCGATTAGAGGAGGCTCTAGTCGAGCGAGACACCTGGGCCTTATAGCCTGAAGACACTGATAAGCCGCAAAGGTTTTGCATTGGGGCGCAGAAGCTTCAAGTTTCACCTTCCCCCCCACTCCCAGCCCCTGATTACACATTTCTGGCGTGACTTAAAGAGCCAATCCATAACTATTAGAAAGGTCCATTGACAATCAATTGACCACTAAGTGTGCCCCCACTGGAACCCCCACCAATAAGCTGCCATTTGTGGTGAAACCTGGCAGTATGTGTCCAGTTTCCCTGTAGCGCCCCCACAGGATAAGTTAGGCTGTACACTATTCCCATTCACATTAATGGGTTGCCCAAAAATAAACATCCAAAACAGAAGACCTCTCTCTCTCTCTCTGAACTTAGAACATTATAATAGGGTGTATGAAAATAGGTCTTCCAAAACAGAGAACCCCTTTGAAGACACATAACATAGCAGCAGGAACAAATCTTTCCCAGACTCCAGGCTGACCACACTCAGACTGGACCACCAGAAGCAGTGGTATAAGCCACCCAGGAGCGGAATCTAAGCAGGTCCCGGTGTTCACCAGAGCCCGCCATAAGGCAGGTTGGACTTGCTGCGGCGGGAGCCTACCAGGTCGCTACCCCTTGCGGTGACAGCAGGAGTGCACCGTGTTACAGCATCAGCAGGCAGATACGTGGGTAGAGAAGAGATAGAAAGGTCAGGGCAGGCGGCAGGCAACGTGGTCAGGAAAACCGTTGAGATGGGTCTTGTGCACAGGAATACAGAAATAGCGCAACACTATCCAACAAACTAATACCTCACGAACACCAATAAAGTGCCAGAGAGGACAGGAGGAGGCAAGCTAATAAAGGGAAAGGCATAACCTAATTGGACATTAAGGGCATACTTGCCCTTTAAATTTAAAAGAGCCAGTGCATGCGCCCTAGGGAACGGGTACGTGCACACCGACCCAGAGCAGGAACGAGGACTGGTGAGTAGTGGGGAATCAGGGTATGACCCCCCTGTGGTCTGGTGCACCGCCAATGACACAGACTATTGCACAGGTCATGACATCCAGTTTAATAAGATTATATCTAAATGGGCCCAGCTCAGTGAAAAATAGAAAACAATAATTACCTCTCAGCCTTCAAACGATGCAGCTCCAAAGCTCCCCAAGGATCCACCCCTCTTCACTTCCGGATTTTTATCTTGACTCCCGCTATGTAGCCTCTCCTGTGTGTCGGGATGAGCACCTGGAAGTGAAGTGGAGCGGATCCCAGGTAGTTGTGGAGCTGCAGCGGTGGGGGGCTGGAAGGTAAGCATCATTTTAGAGAAAAAAAAAAAGGTTCTCACATTGGGCACATTATGTATAATTTTATTCAAGCCCACAGCCTATTAATATTTTTGGTAGGTGCACGGAGTTCATGGCCAGAAGGTAAACATACAATACAACATCAGAAGAAGCATGCAACACTTCTTAAAGGCATACACCTTTAGACAGCATTATGTAAGGGGGGCAAGTACATGTCACCTGAGGTCCCCCCCCACACACATGTGTCATGTCAGTAGATGCTGCATTGCAGTGCGTAGATCTCATCATTGTTGTCACTCATTTACTTTTGACTAATCTAGACAATTCCCAGAAGATCTTCTTAAAAAAACAAAGTGATCACGACTGGAAGCAGGACGCATCGGTCACCTGGTGAATGACAAGGATTGTGCATATGATACATTATACATTAGAACAAAGTAAATGTGGGATGTTCACTGCAAATATGACAAGACGTCAGCTCTGCTTCCATAGCAGGCTGCAGAAGGTGGAGACAGGCTGCCATCTGTCGGGGACAGGGAGGAGGACAGCCTGCCACATAGGCCTGCAGTGCTCCAAATACTCAAGGACAAACAAACTATTTATCTTGGGTCCTGACAGTGAGATTGTACATAGAGTCTGCAGTCTATGAGCCATTCTGCACCCGTGACACGAAAGCTAACCACCAGGGAAGCCCGGCGTACACAGTAATGTCATCGAATCCCCTGCAGAGTAGAAGAATAGGAGCCGTCTCTATTGGCTCTCCAGCACTTGTAGCCTTGCTAGAGTCCGAAGGACAGAAACTAATAGGTGAAGAAAGCAACTACCGGGGCAGCTACTGCCAAGTCTGCTATCCCCGGTAGTTCTGCTCCTGCGCCTGCCGGCAATGAACTTAACTGTTCACTGCCGGTGGTGGTGGAGATGTGGGCCCTTTGTCCAGAGGGTTCAAAGGCAGGACTGTCCAGTCTTAGCAGAGCACGCTGGCCCCCTTTAGCTATTTAAACCCTGCCTGCCTACCTGCATGTGCCCCTATAGCTACCTAAAACCCTGCCCGCCTACCTGCATGGGCCCCTATAGCTACCTAAAACCCTGTCTGCCTACCTGTATGGGCTCCTATAGCTACCTAAAACCCTGCCTGCTTACATGTATGGGCTCCTATAGCTACCTAAAACCCTGCCTGCCTACCTGTATGGGCCCCTATATCTACCTAGACCCTAGGTACCTATATGGCCCTTATAACCCACCTAAATCCTGCCTGCCTACCTATAGGGCCCCTATAGCCTATTTACCTACCTATGTGGTCCCCACCTATAGCCTATCTACCTAGCTACCTGGGGCCCACCTACAGCCTACCTGTGGCCCACTTACTGCCTTCTTAGCTACCTGGGGCTTACTTACGGCCTACCTACCTACCTGGGCCCTAACTACTGTCTACCTAGGGTCAATCTGCTTACCTACCTAGCTACCTAGCCTACCTACCTAATTGAGACCTGCCTAAGTACTGCCTACAATGTCAGAAACAATACGTAGGTTCTACTTCATGCCAATTAAAAGTTAGAATTCGGAGACATCTCTCCGATGTAAAATCGAAGGGAACTCCATAGAATTTCAGCAGTTTTGCCATGTACCCAAAATTTCATGACCAAAAAAACGGACACATTGTCAGTAACGGCTTAGAAAGGGTTATACCCCCTAAAAGAGGAGGGGATTGGACTCACAAGCTTCGCACACGCGAGGCGTATTGGATTTTTTTATTGAAATCATACCAACCATATGGTTTGAATAAGAGAACAGATTTAGTGTTATACTATTAGAATACAAATAAAATATACAATGTACTACAATAACGTTTGAAATCCTATTGTAGATATACTCCTCCCTTTGTTCCATGATCACTGTCTTGCTATTAGACCTATGATTGGTCAATATATTTATAAAATGGAAGGTAGACAATACTTGGAGTATGCCATGATCGGAGGCCCCTAATGGCCTGAAAGCTAACGTTCGCGTGTTGGTGAGTTGTGTTGTGTCAGTTGTGTTGCGTCTTGGATTATTATAAGAATATGGCTTTAGAAGAACGCTGCGATCATCCCCTATTCTCTCCTGCTTGTGTTGCAATCTATATAAAACTCTGCTATTTACGATGTTGGTGTCCCTTAAGTAGAAACCCCCCACCGAGGGCCCCGGAAATGGGATAGGCAGAGGTATAACACCTAGGGATCCTAGACTCTGCCTAGTCAGTAGGGCGAAGCAGGTATGGAGCCGGCTCTTAGTTATTAGCTATGTGTCGGCTCCATTACTAGTAGGTGGTGTCTGTTGGTTACAGCACCCACCTTCACAGAGTGGGGGGGGGCGGCGTTTACCTTCGCCCTCTTCTCCCTTCCCCTCCCCCTCTCGGTGCAAGGGAGAGAGGAGAACTGATGCAGGGGAGAGAGGAGATGGTGCAGGGGAGAGAGGAGAAATTGGTGCAGGGGAGAGAGAGGAGGAACTGGTGCAGGAGAGAGGAGGAACTGGTGCAGGAGAGAGGAGGAACTGGTGCAGGAGAGAGGAGGAACTGGTGCAGGAGAGAGGAGGAACTGGTGCAGGAGATAGGAGGAACTGGTGCAGGAGAGAGGAGGAACTGGTGCAGGAGAGAGGAGGAACTGGTGCAGGGGAGAGAGGAGGAACTGGTGCAGGGGAGAGAGGAACTGGTGCAGGAGAGAGGAGGAACTGGTGCAGGAGAGAGGAGGAACTGGTGCAGGAGAGAGGAGGAACTGGTGCAGGGGAGAGAGAGGAGGAACTGGTGCAGGGGAGAGAGAGGAGGAACTGGTGCAGGGGAGAGAGAGGAGGAACTGGTGCAGGGGAGAGAGGAGGAACTGGTGCAGGAGAGAGGAGGAACTGGTGCAGGAGAGAGGAGGAACTGGTGCAGGGGAGAGAGGAACTGGTGCAGGGGAGCACCATTTTTTGGGAAGGAGGGGGGCACCATTGGCCGTACTTGCCTAGGGCTCCAAAATGTCTTGTCCCAGCCCTGGTCAGAGCCATACGTGACTGCTCACCTACAACCATAGACGGTGCAGTCCTGCTCACACTCGGTAGAGGAGCTACTTCTGGGTCCAGGCAAACCAGGGCCGGGGTCTACACCTTGCTCCTATGAGCCTCTACTTCTTACATGTGATGGGGAAATTCTTGGTCCATATCCCAATCCGGCAGCGAAGGGTCATTTATCTAAAGCGGCGGCGGGATGGGTGCGATATCTCTGTGACTCTCAGGTCCCCATATAACAGCTGAATGATTGGCGCTGGGATAGTATTCTTTTATGGTTTATTTCACTCTCTCTCTGCCCCGCGCTGCTTTCTATTCTCTGTAGATTGCCATTTTTATTACAGACAGAAGATCTTGCGCTTTATGGGCCCGTTTCATCTTCAGGGGGAGGTGTAGGGGCTCTTTATTGTTATTAGTTATGGATTTGTTTCATTTTTAGGCAGGGTTAAGTTCCATTTTTGGATACAAATGTATCAAACGCACAAAGCCGACCGGTGACCAATTAAAGAGCGGCTTATAATGACTATTTTATCATGAAAAGCTGCGATGGTGTCACCCGAAAGTTAACGACTGTCATGGGACTTTTAGCTTCACAGCAGTTTTAGCTCTGCAGGTTACTGTTCTACCTGATAAGATCAAGTCAAGAGGAACAGAGGAAGGAATTCAGGAAGTAAGACAGTCGTCTATGGCTAATAATTTGAGAAGATCAGGTCATTTAGACCTAAGGGAATGTGTCACCAATTTTTTTTTTCCCACTTATTAAAACAAGACCCTGATCCATCTTCTTTTCTTCGTCGCCTTTTTATTTCCTGATTGTAGATTTCTCTATTCAGTCGTCTATATATGATTGTGGGGAAAACTTTCTTGCCTGCACTGCTTTAGCAGCATTTAGAGAGATGCTTTACAGCAGCTTCATACACATAGGAGCCTTAAAGGGGTTGTCTCATCTCAAAGTTTCATCAGATGCATGAATGAAATAATGCTGCTTTGCTCTGTCACTTCCTGGTCAAGCAGTCTGTAATTAGCATATGAGCTCCAAGTATTCAGACTTTTCTATTTATTAGTCTAGATTAAATAAATTACCTTCTCTGAGGTCCAGAGAAACTTCTGAGCTAATGTAAACAGTAGAGTAATTACTGTCTTTTGTTTGACAGATCAGATAGCACACAAGCTCTCACTGCTGACTGTGACCTGTGTGATGACCTCACTCCCTGCTATCAGATAGAACAAACAGCAGGGGAGAAGAAGTACACAGGTCGGTCACATGGGAAACTAAAAAGCCCTCAGAAGGTGATAAAATCACTTGTAGCTCCTTAACAAAAAAAAAAAAAAGAACGCAATATATTTGGAAAATGTCTTTATTTAGTGTTCCCTACATTTTGAAGGCTATTCTTTGTTGTGAGACAACCCCTTTAAGACTCAGTCCCATTGACTTATATAGGAGAGTTTTCTAGACATGTTCTATGACCTAGGAAGAAGGCAATGCGCAGGGAGGAGGAGGGGGAGCTGTGACTATCTCCTCTTGTGACTGGTGGATCCTGTGTTATCTATACATATTGGTGTCTCCTTTCAGTGTAACCCTGCTTGTACTGATAATGAGGAGATTGCTGAAAATCTCTCTCTACAGAACAGGAAGTTATTATTAGGCCTAGTGGCCACAGTGAGAACTGCAGGACTTAAGAATTTCTAAAAAATATTGAAAGTAATGTGGAAAATAAAAAAAAATAACCAAAAATTCATAAAAAATGTGTTTAACATAAAAACGTGTGTTGAAAAAATAAGTCATTTTTGATGACACATTCCTTTTAAAGCAACACCGATGCTATGTGTTATACCTAGACCAGAAGAGGTGGAGCATAAAAGAGAGAAAGGAGGCTTGTGTCGGGCATATATGGTATATCAACAGGATATGTCTGATAGGTGTTGGGTTCTCCTTTGGGTCCGCAGCTATCTTGATTGGGTTCCCCTTATCTCCTGCCCTTGCTTGTGCTGCCACTGCCCAGAATGGAGAAGTTGGCACATATGTATTCACTGCAGTAACAGCTCCGATTACAGCCAGGCACAATCGTTCGGCTGTACTCAGAATCTCCATAGGATAGAATGGAGAGAGCCACGCATGCACAACCACCCACCCCTTCTCTGCAGCCAAGGCACCAATGAGGAGTAAGGATAAGGGGAAAGCTTCAGGTCCCAGAGGTGGAACCCTCACCTATTAGACATTTATGCAATGTTCTGCTACTATGCTTTAAATATCTGAGATAGGAACAGCGCTTTACACCATTGTTCCACGCTCCACTCCTTTTATGTTTTCCCGGTATATCAGTTTTGGGTATAATGTCTCTTTATTAGTGTTGAGCGATTGCATTGGCTATCGAGATCGAGCGATAGTCGATAGTCGGCCGCTATCGATAAGGTTTTTCGATAGTGAGCATCGATTATGAGCGATTACCATTAAAGTCTATGGGAGAGCAACAACACCTTCATTATTACACCCAAACAAGGCTGGAGAAGCTGAAATTAACATCCACAACAGTCAAATGGATACGTGCTACATCTTAGGCAACACACTTAGGTTATAAAAGCCACAGAACCTTTCAATTCACCTGTGGTGAATATAGAATTGCTGATTTAAAATTTACGTAGATGCTGCGTCAATGAACAGTGCTGGGTGCGCAAAAGTCAAAAAACACGTAACTGTTATGTTTTGATATAATAAACTGTATTTTTTGCACCTTTCAATTCACCTGTGGTGAATATTTGAATTGCTGTTTAAGAATTTACGTGGATGCTGCGTCAATAAACAATGCTGGGTGCGCAAAGTCAAAAAACACGTAACTGTGATGTTTTCGTACGATACACGGTATTTTTGGCAACAAACAACCTGTGCTGACTACAAGATTGCTGTATTGTAATTTAACTGCAAGGTGGATATATCAACAGTCACAGGTGTAATGGGTAAAATTGAACACCTATCTGAAATGTAGACTGATAATAAAAGTGGAGTTTTGCAGCTAACAAAGAGACCTGCAGTTACTAGAAATTATGTTTATCCAATATAAGTTCAGGCTGCACAATATCCAGGAAATATTTCAATAGAAAACTGTTAATAATAAAGCTATTGCAGTGCAATGTCTACACTAAGTCTTGGTGAACTTTATCCAGTGTTCTTTATAGATAGAGCTTGTCTTTGTTCGCCCGCGGGGCTCCTCCCGCTCCCCCCGTGACTTTACAGCGGTAGATGCTGCTTTAAAATTCTCTAGCTAACTACATAAAATCTTCAAATCTCTAATCTAACTAAATTGGAAGGATCACAGCTAATAGTAGAGGTTTCTCTGTGCAGAAATAGACTAATTTCGCTGAGCTGTTTGGCCACAGGCAGAGCGCAGGTCTATCCCTATGAGACGCTGAGAGACACTGAGGCTGAAACAGGAAACGCTGTGCTATGTAAAACGAGGTCATGTGATTTTTCCAGCCAATCGCAACCATACACATCCCAGTCATGACGTCGCACACACATCTCACCCTGCTCTATTCTGTAATCTCATTTGCTGGCCGCCAAAATTACAGGAAAGCGCCGAAAAGGCGCGATCTTAATAGATGATGCACAGATTTTAACCTTAATTATCGCATGATCTGGAAATTTCGATCACCATAAAAACCTTGCCGATTTCAACTTTGTCGATAAAAAATCGCTCAACACTACTCTTTATCATGTCCAGCTCCGGACTACTGGAACAAGAATCCTTCCCCTCTTTAAAATACATTCATATGGGGCAGATATGCTGCAAATTGGGATGCACGGATTTGTTTGCAGGTCACGGCTTTTACTGCTTATTTTTATATGTTGACTTCAATAGGAGAAAGCAAAACCTGCACTAAAATCTGTAGGATCTGCCTTCTACCATTGAGGTCATTGTAAAAAAAAAAATCTGCAGTAAAAGCCACACAGATCTGCACATCCCGATGGCAGAGAGCAAATACCTGTCGGATTATCCACATGGCTGCAGGGGGACGGTTTTTCTCTGCTGTTTGCGGAAAAAAGTTGTCCCCTTTGGCGTAGACTTGTTCATATTCCGCCAGAAAACCGGGCAGAAGAATGAACATGTTCAATGTTTTTCGGACCGCCGGCGGCCTAAAAAACCGTCCGGCGGAAAATCCGTGCTGTGGGGACCACTGCACGGATTTTTCATAGAGGTCCATTGTAAAGTTTGACAGATGGTTTTCAAAATCGTAAACGGTCTGTAAAACCATCAAAAACCCTTGCCGTGGGGACAAGCCCTATGGGTGAATGCACACGGGACGGATCCGCTGCAGGGATTTTCCACGGCAAATCTACAGGTGAATCTGCAAGTAAAAATTTGCAAACAATTGTCCAGATTTTGGTGTGGATAGAACCCCATTTCATACAGTGGGGTAAAATCTTCAGGAAATCTGCAACAGTAGTTGAATATTTAAAAATCTTCGTTGTTGGCCAACGACGGCACGCTGCATTGGCACTGGCTTTGTAATATCCCATTCACATGGCCGGCACTATAATCTGCTATGGATTTTCTGTGCATAAATCTGCACATAACATCTACCCCTTGTGAACACTCCCTAATACTTTAATACAGGCAGTCCCTGGGTTATGAACAGGATAGGGACAGTAGGTTTGTACTTAAGTTGAATTTGTATGTAACTCGGAACAGGTAGATTTATTAAAGGGGTTGTATCATTTCATTAAATGGTCTTCAGAATAAGGGGGCAGTGAAAACAAGCAACTTTGCAATTGGATGTCATTAGCAAAGCTGTCTTGTTTTCACTGTATTCCTTATCTTCATTTTCTGTAAACACTGTTCCCCAGTGCTGGTCCAATCCCTCCTCCTTTCATGTCATTGGCTGATGGCTCTACTAATTTACATTCTGTCTAGCTCCCGCTCGAATTCACGGGAGCGTGCATTCCTGCCTTTCTCACTCAGAATAAGGGGCCGGCAACATTTCACTCTGCACAGCCAGCAGCTGCACAGTGACACTGCAGCTGCTTCTGCAATCAGAAAACAGCAGAATTGTGCTTGGTGCCTAAGATCTGTGCTGCTCTGTATGAGTTCATAGAAGACTGGATTCAACTGTAACAAACCTCCAGCTGCGAGAGGAGAAGAGATCAGTGCTCTGAGTTCACAGAAGACTGATTAGACTGAATGCAGGCCTGTGGTATGTAAACAAACAGCTCTTAAAATATAAGACTGCATAGGGAGAGGAACGACAAAGTGACATGTGGACTCAGACAGAGAGGGGGGGGGAGCACACTGACTCGGGAGCGAGCATGAACAGTGAAGGGGGGGGATGATGTCATCCCCCTTCAGTTAAAAAAAATACCCAGCTGGGAGAGGAAGAAACGCCCCTGGATTTGTAGAGCTGAAAAACTGAAAGAACAATGAAACACATGAACTGATGAAGCGATAAATCCCCTTTAAGTGTAACTGCAGCACAAAAGTTTTCTTTTTTTGTTTTGGATAGTGCAGTGAAGGGTTTTTACATTTGTTTTGCTGTTTATGCCCCTGATTAGTAGATTTCACCTATTTTCCCCCTCATGTGCTGCTGTGGCATGCTGGAACTTGTCGTTCCACAGCGACTATCTGCTGTGGAACATGGAACTACAAGTGCCAGCACACCCCATAAGTCTCCGTTTGTAACAAGGGGACAGATGTAAGTTGGGATGTTGTCAGTCGGGGACCGCCTGTAGTGGCTTTCTTGAAAGGATTGTCCAATCAGGAATACTCCCATCAGATCCTCCATGATGCCTGGAATTCCCACTGCTGAAACTAATGGGACATCCCCTCACCTCAAGTGGCTGTGCATGGCTTATCTCGGGTTGCATGATGATTTCTTCTCTATTCACCTTCAAAGCAAAGCTGAAATGCTGCTGCTGGAAGGCTCGTCTTCCCACCAAGGCTACACACTCAATTTGACATAATTGGAACAATGTAGCACAGTTAATGCTCAATCCTGCACGGAGTGTAAAACTGAATAAACTATAATATTCTTATTATCACCAGAGGAGAGGAGACGAGTCCGGGATTCTTGTCTTTCTGCTCAGGATTAGCAGTGACCTGTGTCAGCCAGTAGTTCATGTGTCTCACTCTCAGTTGCAGATCTAGTGAGCAGGTCTTTTGGATGTACGATATAATTACATGGCACACAGCGCTGCCACCGTCGGCCATACATCAGGGAGGTGGCATTTGTCTCTCCACAGGTTGCAATTGATCTTGTGCCAAAGTGGCATAATGTGTCTTTTAGTCTGTTCACTGACTGAATGCGAAATGTCACTGCGGAGACATGGCTGCAACATTTACCGCACTGCGCTCACGAGAGATCGGATCTCCAAAACACATGACTTCTCCTTTAAGGTAACATTCCCCAGTGATTGAGGAGGCGCTGGGGCATGAGGTTCCACAATTTGCTTATTTCTGGTCAGTAAGTCAGATTTTTGCATTTTACAGTTTAAATCTTTGGGATTCACCTACATTACTGGTTTTGTACTGGTTTTGAGTAATTTCATCTTAAAGGGGTTGTCTCACTACAAGGATTGCTACTTTTTATGTTAAAGAGCTTGCAAAAACAAGTCACTTTGCAATATATGTCCATTAACAGTGTCCTACCTATTCTGGGATATCCCCTCTTGTATGAGTTGCATCAGCTCCTCAGGTCACTATAGCTACAGACCTGTTCAATCTCTCCTGATAGGCTGCCAGTGCTGGTCCCTATAGCTACAGACCTAGCTTCTACTGCAGCTTAGTAGAAGCCAGTAAACACGCCCCTGAATTCAAAATGAAACCAAGAAAACAGCACTGAGGTGAGATGAATCAATGTAGTGAGACAACCCCTTTAATTCCTCCAGTCACATCTAAAGCTGTTGTCATAGATCATCTGGTTGCCCTTGAAGACAGAAAGCAGTTTAGCTTCATCCTGCTGTCACACGTGTGATCTAACAGCCGAGCTATGTACCCGTCATCTGAGTATGTACAATCCATTGCTTTCTGATGAGGATCCGGTATGGTCAAGTTGATTTTGACAGGTAGCAACTCTGTGGATTGGTTCTCAGTTAGTCAGTAACTACAAAGACTTTGGCCTCCACCTCTTTTACTATGTCTCATTGCTGGCCTTCCTCTATTTTACTGACCTTCTTTCATAAAGACAGGCAGCTTCATCCTCCCACTTCGTGGTCATGCTGTGGGTGGTTCTATAGCAACGATTGGCATATCAACTCTGTCATTACTGTTACAGTGACATGACTGCAGGAGGTTTATAATATGTAGTGTACAAGGTTACATAGCTCTAAGGTTTAAATTTGTTATTAACTTAGGTAAACAAGCTCCTATGTTAGAGATAAGACTCAGCAGGGAGTGACTCACCATGATCAGACTGCAGCTTCTGGTGCAATCAGATAAGAGTGAGGAGGGAGAGGTGACTGGTGACCTAGAGAAACTTGTATACACCAGCAGTAGATAAAATATTCTTTATCTCCTGAACAAAGCAAAATCAGAACAGCAATGTATTTGGTAATACTCTGCATTTAGAAGCCAATCATTGTGGTGAGAAAACCCCTTTAAATTCTGTTTCTGATCATCTTCCCCTTCACATGATGCTCCCAAAGTATGAGAATCGTAGTCTTATCATCTGCCTCTCCAAAGAAATTCCAAGTTTAAGCTCTTCCAGATAATTCTAGCCACCCACGGCACATGTAAGACTCTTCTCCAGCACCATAATCCCAAACAATCCCTTTTCTTCCTGTCTTAAATCCTAATTGTCCAACCTTCACAACCATATGACACTGCTGAAAATACCATAGCTTGTACAAATTGGATCTTTGTAGTTAAAGGGTTATTCTCACTACATTGATTAGCTTCAAACAGGTAGGCAAAGGTAAATAAAGATTATTCCCAAATACATTGCTGATGTGATTTTGCTTCCTTTCAGAGCTTGAACGGGTCTTATTTCCTGCTTGTTTATAGAAGATTTCCTAGGCTACCAACCACCTCTCTCTGCTCTAGAGCATTGGCCGAGATAGGGATATCACTTCCTGCTGTGTTTTATCAGCAGCACAGAAGCTTATATTTCGTACTGTCAATTTTTAACCAGTTAGAGCTCTGTTGCTTTCGGTCCTGCAGTTAAAAGCACTAGATCACCAATATCCCTTTAACAGAGTTAGCTAGGAATAGGAGGGCTGATATGACAATGACTGCTATAGATCCACCCACAGCTTGAACAGAAAGTGGGAGCCTGAAATTGTGGACCCACCCGCCCCACACACACATAAAAACAGCCTAAGCAAGAAGGGGGAGCCTGCAGCTGGCTGTGAGAAGCAGGCTCCATGAAGCAGCATGGTCAGAAAAACTGCTTTAAAGGGGTTGTGTCACTACTACGGTCTGTCTACTAGTCAGTCAAGAGGCCGTCGCTTCTATAGTGTAGCCGCCTACTAACTCTTGTATGAAGGGATGATATTCCAAACAGAACAGTATCATTTAAAAGGGTTGTCTTTGCAATATATGTCCATTAACAGTGTCCTACCTGTTTCTAGATATCCCCTCTTGTATGGGCTGCATCAGCTCCTCCGGTCGCTATAGCTACAGACCTGTTCAATCTCTCCTGATAGGCTGCCAGCACTGGTTGCTATAGCTACAGACCTGGCTTCTACTGCAACCTAGTAGAATCCAGTAAACACACCCCTGAATTCAAAATGAAACCAAGAAAACAGGACTGAGGTAAGATGAACCAATGTCGTGAGACAACCCCTTTAAGGACACATCTCTGCAGCTAAATATTCTAATAATAATAATAATAATTCTAAGAATCTTTTTAGGCCACTCTCCCAAGAGCAAGTCATGGTTGGGCCTTCTGGCTGCTTGTCCTTATGGTATCAATTATTGATCCTAATAGCAGGAAAACAGCAGAATTTTTTATTTAGCTTTTGAGGCAAATAGGGAAGAAAACATGTAAGGCCCCATTTACATAGGGCTTTGGCAAAACATTTGTGTTATCTGTCTGTGGCAGGGCCAGTACAGAGCCATGGGCTCCTATAGGGCACACATAATCCACTGTAGACTATGTTTGTCCTATTTAATGAGTGTGTACAGTTCCTGCATCAGACGCAAAGGGCCACATGTCAGCAGAAAATTTAGCCAGCTCCTTCCTGCGTAATGTTGTGCACGGATGACTGCTTCAAGCTTGCAGTAATGGATACTTCAGAGGATGAGGAATCCAGCATGACCCAACAGTAAAATCATGCAAAAATTTATTAATCCCAGATAGATAAAATCCAAAAAAACTTACAAATGCACATGGTCAGTTGGCATAGAGTAGTGGTACAGAGCCATAAGGAAAAACACTGACGCGTTTCGGGCTTAGTTGATAGCGCCCTTACTCATAGTGATTCACTATGAGTAAGGGCGCTATCAACTAAGCCCGAAACGCGTCAGTGTGTTTTCCTTATGGCTCTGTACCACTACTCTATGCCAACTGACCATGTGCCTTTGTAAGTTTTTTGGGATTTTATCTATCTGGGATTAATAAATTTTTGCATGATTTTACTGTTGGGTCGTGCTGGATTCCTCATCCTCTGAAGCAAAGGGCCACATGTATGAACCAGTTTAGGTTACTATGGGCAAAAGAGTGAGTTTTAGACCTAAACATACATGTGGCCCAAAATGTGGTCAGTTTTTATTTGGGCGATCGCTGCATAAGGGGTGTACGGCTGAATTCACACTCTTTGGTTGCTGCAACTTTTCAAGCAAATTCAGGAGTAGAAGAAGCAAAAGCTTTCGACTTCTCCTCCATCTTGGATCCCACCATTGCTGGCAATGGAAAATCCAATGTAAGGCTGGTGTCACATGGGCGTAATAAGGAGCCATATTTGTATACATATTACAACTGCAAATCCTGGCCGGACTGTGCACCTCATAACCTGAACTAGCAGCTCTGTAGATCTCTATGATGCTGTTATATCCGGTCATTAGACTCGTGGTCGGGCCGTGGCTGTGTATTTCATTGCCTTTATAGCGATATTAATTTATATGGTTTGCCGAAATCAAAGAGGATCCAAATAATCTTTGGGATCCTCTTGTAAAGATGAAGGCTTTCCATGTGTCAGTTTTAACTGTACTTAGGGTTAGGCATTCTATTTGTGAACCAGGAGGACCAGGATGATCAGCCTATAGGTCCCTACTACATGGACATTAAAAGGGTTGTCTCACTGCATCAATTCATCCTACCTCAGTCCTGTTTGATCAGTTTCATTTTTTAATTCAGTGTTTACTGGCTTTTACTGGCCTGCAGTGATGAGCTGATGAGAACACCAGGTCTGTAGCTATAGCGACCAGCGCTGACAGCCGATTAAGAGTGATTGAACAGGTCTGTAGCTATAGCGAACAGCTCTGGCAGCCTATCAGGAGAGATAGAATAGGTTGGTAGCTATTGAGACCAGCTCTGGCAGCGTATCAGGAGAGATAGAACAGGTCGGTAGCTATAGCGACCAGCTCTGGCAGCCTATCAGGAGAGATAGAACAATTCGGTAGCTATAGCGACCAGCTCTGGCAGCCTATCAGGAGAGATAGAACAATTCGGTAGCTATAGTGACTAGCTCTGGCAGCCGATCAGGAGAGACAGAACAGGTTAGTAGCTATTGAGACCAGCTCTGGCAGCCTATCAGGAGAGATTGAACAGGTCGGTAGCTATAGCGACCAGCTCTGGCAGCCTATCATGAGAGATTGAACAGGTCTGTAGCTATAGCGACCAGTGCTGGCAGCCTATCAGGAGAGACAGAACAGGTCGGTAGCTATAGCGACCAGCTGACCAGTGCTGGCAGCCTATCAGGATAGATTGAACAGGTCTGTAGCTATAATGACCTGAGGAGCTGATGCAGCCCATACAAGAGGGGATATCTAGGAATAGTCAGGACACTGTTAATGGACATATATTGCAATGTCAGGCTCGGACTGGGCCGCCGGGGGACTGGGGAATCCCCCGGTGGGCCCTCCCCCAGCCGCTGGGGGCCCCGGAGGCAGTGCCGTCGCTCCCCCGGGGGCCCCGGCCGCGCATCGGTCACTGGTCACCAGGACCTGCGTCCCGAGCGCCCAGAGACGGCCGGGAGTTGGGGGTAAGTCCCGACTCCCCGGGGTGCGCGGTGTCAGCGGAGCACAGCGCCCCTAGCGCTTGCGCTTCTGCTCTCCCTGGCAGGTGGAGCGCTAGGCCTTCAGCCTGCCGGGCCGGCGCCCCCTCTTAGTTTGCGGGCGGGTGATTCACTTCCCGCG